>SSNR01000721.1:2472-26406 GCA_006937965.1 Callopanchax toddi | reverse complement strand
TGAATGCTAGGCTAGTCACATCAACAGATGTTGTGTGGATGAGGATATAAAATAAAAAGAATAATCAACTTTTCATCAAGTTAAGAGCTGAGACTCTGAAAACAATTCTCTACCATGGAGCATCATCCTTCAGGTTAGGTCAGGCTCTGGTCCAGGTTAGGTCAGACTCTGGTCCAGGTTAGGTCAGACTCTGGTCCAGGTTAGGTCAGGCTCTGGTCCAGGTTAGGTCAGACTCTGGTCCAGGTTAGGTCAGGCTCTGGTCCAGGTTAGATCAGGCTCTGGTCCAGGTTTGGTCAGGACCTGGTCCAGGGTAGGTCAGGACCTGGTCCAGGTTAGGTCAGGACCTGGTCCAGGTTAGGTCAGGCTCTGGTCCAGGTTAGGTCAGACTCTGGTCCAGGTAAGGTCAGGCTCTGGTCCAGGTTAGGTCAGGACCTGGTCTGGTCCAGGTTAGGCTCCTCTCTACAATCTTTTAGCTGCAGCAGACTGATCATCGGGGGAGGCTGAGAGAATGATCAACTTTAACTTCTGATTTGATTTCAGTCAAACTTAGTCACTGAGGCCATCCTAATTTACATTTTTATAATGACCTCTGTGACCCACCCACCCTTGATTTAATACATTTTAAATATAATTACTGACCTTGATTCATTTATTTCCATAACTTTACACCGTTTAGAGAAGTACTCAGTTCCCCCTCTTTGGTGTAATGCTTTCCTACTACTGTATATCAATGACCGACAACCCCCACCCCCCACCCCACCCCCAACAGCTCACCACCACAGTTAAAAATATTTCTAGGGAAACCCTCATGTGGCTATCAGACTGGTTAAACTGTTAAACGCTTGCTGAAACAATCCCTCCTCGGCAGGAGTCCTCCCCCTAGCGTTACTAGACCGGTTACTATGCCGTAAAGCAGAAAGTTACATCATCTTGGAGGTATGGGCCGAGGCTCAAAACTGTCTAGTGCGGTATCTGGCCAGTAGAGGGGTGCAGAGTGCTTCAAACATGAAAATGGTTAAGTTTCTAACTAAATTATTATTGAGATCAATTTTAATGCTCTAACTTAAAGTGTTAAAAACTGCTCAGTGCTGCTTTAATATGAATCCCAACTCTATGTTCCTCACTCCTGTAGATGTTCAAGAGGTTATAGATACTGTAAACAGCTGTAAAAATAAAACATCAACAGATTGTAATGATTTAGATATGCTGATTGTAAAAAAAAGTCATTGAGGGAATCTCACAACCTCTGACCTACATCTGTAACTTGTCATTCCAAACGGGTCAATTTCCAAACCAAATGAAAACACCCACTGGAACAGTAGTTCCACTGTTTAAGTCTGAGGACAAGCACTGTTTCACAAACTACAGGCCAATCTCTCTACTCCCACAATTCTCAAAAATTCTTGAAAAATTGTTTAATAAAAGACTGAAAAAATTTATAGATACAAACAGGGCTGGCTCTGAGCTGCATGGTGCCCTAGGCGAAAAATGATTTTGGCGCCCCCTACTGCCCAGAACAGAAACAACATAACTCAAGTCCAAAGTCAAAGTCAGCTTTATTGTCAGTTCTGCTATGTACAGTTCATACATATACAGAATCGAAATTTTGTTTTCTCTCAATCCGCAAAAAACATGTAAAAGAACACAAACTTGAGGAATAGAACACAATTTAGAGGAATAACGAGGTAGATAACTGAGTTAGTTGTTCTGCTAGACAGACACTTATCACTGATGGCTGATATGGTGAAAAACGGAACAATGTAGAGTAGTGCAAATGAGCTTGATATTAGTTGGATAAAATGACATTTAGAACAGTATAAAAGTAGTATTTTCAATACACAGTAGGGACAGAAAGGTGCCAGCACAAAGTGACAGGTGCAATTTGTGTGTCTGTGTGCGTGTGCATGTGTAATGAGGGAGTCAGACAGCCCGGGAGGGAGGGGCCGAGGAGCGCAGTGGAGGCAGAGCAGGGAGGCGGTTGAGCATTCGGATCGCCTGGTGGATGAAGCTGTCCTTCAGTCTGCTTGTCCTGGCCTGGAGACTTCTTAGTCTCCTCCCTGATGGCAGCAGGCTGAAGAAGCTCTGAGTCAGGTGAGTTGGATCACGAGCAATCCTGAGAGCTTTTTGGGTGAGGCGGGTGTCATAGATATCCTGGAGGGAAGGGAGGGGGACACCAGTGATCTTCTCAGCTGCTCCCAAGATGCGCTGGAGTGTCGTCCGGCAGAACATGGTGCAGGAGCCGTACCACACCATGATGCAGCTGGACAGGATGCTCTCAATGGTGCCGCTGTAAAAGGTGTGCATGATGGGTGTTGGAGCTCTTGTTCTTCTCAGCTTCCGGAGAAAGTTGAGGCGCTGTTGTGCTTTCTTGGCCAATGCTGCGGTGTTGTTGAATCAGGAGAGATCTTCAGTGATGTGCACACCCAGGAATTTTGTGTTGCTCACCCACTCCACAATCGTGCCATCGATGGTGAGAGGAGAGTGTTGGGTGTGGGATTTCCTGTAGTCAACGACAATCTCTTTTGTCTTGTCTATGTTCAGGGACAGATTGTTCTCTGTGCACCACCTGGCCAGGCAGTCCACCTCACTCCTGTAGTTTGTCTCATCATTGTCGTTAATGAGACCCACATAACTGGATTACATTTCAAAAATGTGTATTTATACTAAAATGAACAGTAGAGGCTATAAATGGAACAGTTCAATAAAAACACACTCAAAACAATATTAACAGTAAATAATTACAAAAAGTAGCAACAGAGAAAATACCTGAAAACAATAGTGCAATTCTCAAAATGTAAACAAAAGCCTTGTATAAATAAGAAATAAAATAACGTTAGTTTAATAGTGTACAAAAACAAATGTGCAACTCTGAAAATGAAGTAAATAGTAAATAATTGTAAATACAATACAGTAGTACAACTCTCATATGCAATAGAGTCATATAATAAGTGGGGGGCACACAACAGCATGACAGCCCTTTAGCCATAGCTAACTTGTTAAAAGATGGGTCCAGGAAAAATGTTCACAATTTCATGTAAATTAATTAAATAACTCTACTTTGGGCCGTTTTTCCTCCTCTTCCTTTCTTCGATTCCTGAAGGCTGCTGCCTTTTCATTCTGCCAGCAACTTTTAACAAGGTGATATCACTGACAACGTCGCAGGCTCATCATGCATTATCAATAAACTACCGGACGGAGGCAGCAGGAAGCCTATGGGGCACCACCGTTGACTGTTCATGCAGCAAAAGTTGTGCTTTTTTATTTATTTATTTAGTTTATTTATTTATTTATTACTTAATTTGCTCTTTACATGAGATGAATGGTGGTGTGTCCAACAGTTTGTCCCCCCCCCAAAAAAATTTTTTTAAGGGGCAATTGGCGCCCCCTCCAGCAGAGGGCGCCCTAGGCAATGGCCTAATGAGCCTATGCTCAGAACCGGCCCTGGATACAAATACTGGTAAGTTACTGAACAGCAGTCAGTTTTAGAACAAACAGCTCAACCTCACTGGCTCTGATTGATGTGATGGAGGAAATCACAAATGCTATAGCCAGGGGTCTTCAACTAAATATGCCAAAGGTCCAGATCAGCATCCGCGACCTGGTCCTCGGTCCGGGGGCAGTGCCACCTTAATCTGAGTGCTGAGCGATATAAAATATATAAAATTATTTATAGATAGATAGATAGATAGATAGATAGATAGATAGATAGATAGATAGATAGATAGATAGATAGATAGATAGATAGATAGATAGATAGATAGATAGATAGATAGATAATTATTTATTTATAAATATATAATTATAAATAAATACTTATTTAACATATATTCTCTGAGCTCAAGATCCCCATTAATTAGTTTGTGGTTGAAGTAACTTTCTGAGAAAAATGATTTGGGTTTTTTCTCCTGCTGTTCAGATACAGAAAAGTTGACATTATTTTGACACTCTGGTCCAGTTTTTGACCAGAATTAACTTATTACTGACAATGGCCTGGATCATTTCTCATCTACCTACTCTGAGCTTCTCCTCCACTCCTCCTTTCTTTTCCTCTCCTCCTTTCTTCTCCTTTCAGCACCTGTTGCGTCCTCTCCAGCATCTCTGCCCAGCGCATGAGTGCGTGAGCTCTTTCCAAGTCCTTTAAACAATTTGAAGAATTCTGCAGCTTCCCGACTGAGGGTGTTGTGTGCCTGTCTGCAGCAGCAGATCTCTTTCTGAAGCTGCCTGGCCGCAGTGTAGGGGTAGTGAACTTAGTGAACAAAGGATTTGCCGTGGTGCTCCACTCACTTGGCACTGATCGGCATAGCTGCCTGGTGCTGACAGCCACTGCAGCCGATAGGAAGCATGAATTATTAGTAATTGAGAAAATGCTTTGAGGTCCGGACAAATCTTCTTGGGGTCCGGATTTGGACCGGAGTCCGGGGGTTGCAGACCCCTTCTATAGACCATAAGAAGCATGCTGTAGGATTATTCATTGACCTAAAAAAAGCTTTTGACACGGTTAATCATAATATTTTAATTGAAAAATTGGAGAGATATGGGATTAGAGGGATTGTATTAAAATGGTTGAAGAGTTATTTAAGAAACAGAAAACAATTTGTGAAGTTAGAAGAATATCAATCACTGTGTCTGGACATTGCTTGTGGTGTTCCTCAGGGGTCAATTCTGGGTCCAAAGCTGTTTCTTTTATTTATAAATGACATTTCCAACATATCAAAGATGCTTAAATTAGTACTGTTTGCTGATGACACTACTACTTTATGCTCAGGGGAAGATCTACATGAGATACAAAAAATTATTAACTCAGAATTGTGTCAATTAAAAAATTGGTTTGATTTCAATAAATTAACATTAAACTTTAATAAAACGAAATTCATGCTTTTTGGAAAAAAAACAAAAGAAGCAGTTGCATTAAAATCTTGGTGGATGGTGTTGCGATTGAGAGAATGAATGCAATGAAGTTCCTGGGGGTAATTATGGATGATCAAATCAGCTGGAAACCTCATGTAAAACACATACAGAGTAAAATTGCAAGAAGCTTCTCAGAACTGAAAAGAGTCAAACACATTCTGAACTACAGTTCACTCCATATTCTTTACTCTTCTCTGATTCTGCCATACCTTAATTTCTGTGTTGAAGTATGGGGTAATACCTATAAAAGTACATTAGCATCAATAACTATATGACAAAAACAAGCTATAAGAATAATTCATAATACTGGTTACAGAGATTACACAAATCCTCTTTTCTTAAACTCAAAAATGATCAAATTCTCAGATCTGAACGTGAACCCTTACCAAAAAGAAGTATATGCAAGTATACTTTAAGTAAACTAAAACATTTGAGAGTATATTTTCAGTATACTCTTTAGTGTACTTACTTGGAGATATCCTTGTTACTTATACTTTACTTATACTAAAAGTATACTAAAAGTCTAAGTATATTTAGCACATACTTATATTTAAACTTTTGACTCATCACTTAAGAAGTAGTGTATTAACAGTACATTTTATTTCACTCGTGCTAGTTTGGGATGGTAAGATATACAGTATACTACTTTTTGGTAAGGGAAAGCCAAATGAAATCCTGGGAACTTTGTACATCAAACTGTTTAAAGAACTGAGAGAAAGTGGTGGTGTTTTGATTTGGCCCTCCAGAAGTCGACAACAAAAATCTCTTTGGCTTCAGCTCTGTTGAGGGCGAGGTTGCAGATTTGGCACCAAATTTTCAGTCACTCCACCTCATTCCTTGAAGCTTACTCATATTCGTTACTAATGAAGCATAGTACCTTAGTGTCATGTGCAATCTTATGTGATTAGTGTTTTAGTATGGAGAACAGTCACGTCAGCTTTAATGCACACAGTGCATACCCCTGATGGGGTCCTGTGCTCACTGTAATGGTCTTTAATATTTTGCTGCTGATTCTGACAGTCTGCCATGTCAGTGTTCAAGAGTCTTGTAACTGATTGCAGGTGCCAGTGTCCACAACCAGCAGTTTTGTCTACCATTTGTTGTAGTGAAAGTGTTAACGAATGTCAAGTTGAAATCAGGATCTTGGAATGGCAATAGCATTTTCCAGATAAGTCAAAGGGAGATGAAAGATTCATCCATCCAAATTTCTTTTCCTTGCTGCACAACACGCATGCTGATCAAACTTAGGCACCACAGACCTTAGACTTGGCTTGGAAACAAACCCAAACATTTTAGGCTGTGGCTTCAATATGAAATGTTAACCAAGATTTTGGCTGAACAGATGACACCCTGTCTAATAAGACTTAAGAACTCCTGACAGCTTAATCCAGAGTTTTCTGTCAACACCAAACAAGAATATTGAAAGTAAATCAAAGTGGGCCGACCAACAACATTGTCTGACTGGAGTTTTCTAAGATATTTGATGCGAGAGCTTGAGCTGCACAAACCATCCACCATCTTCTTTAACCGCTTCATCCTCCATAGAGGGTCGTGGGGGAGCTGGTGCCTATCTCCAGCGGTCAAGGGGCGAGAGGCGGGTGACACCCTGGACAGGTCGCCAGTCCATCACAGAGCTGCACAAACCACCAGACAAAAAGAAATCAAAAGTTGTCAATCAAGTATGGCAGGTAATTTAGCAGCAGTAATGTGCTCATTGTTGGCGTGATATTAGAATGTAATCAGGTTACGCCCTTCTGCAACTTCTATGGGCACGTTGTGATGGTGCAGCAATCTGCATGGCCCTGATTGCTAAATGGGCTGCACCTGTGAGAGCAGGCATAGAGTCTGCTGGGAGGGGCCTGAGGAAGAGGACCACTGGGGCTGCCACCAGTTGGATGCTGGCTGGGGATTTTAAGGGAAAAGGCTGTTTTTAATAAAAACATTTTAGAATTCCCTCCTTGGTGTTCAGTCTCTACTTTATGTTGTGGCCCAATGAGCTGGGTCGTAAAAAACAAAGCATAAAAGAACATGTTTTCAAGATCAGGCTTTTAATTAAACATCAGCTTCTTAACCTGAAGTAATTCACACCAGCAATCTCCTCTTTATACTGCCTTTGTAGTCTCACTGTTATGAAACCTCTTATCAGACACCATTTAAGCATTTAATGGTTCCATCAATTTAGACTGATAACCTTGTCAAACCACAACTCAACATAAAAATCTTACAATTTACCAAATTATTTCTGTCACTGTTTAAAAAATACTATCAAAATACTATAGTAAACAGAGGACAGCTTAGGCTCCAGAATTTTTTCCTCCTCCTTATAAAATAGAGCTGTTGGTGAGAATTTTAAGGAATTAGCATTAAATCTAAAAAACACACAAACAAACTATATTTATTATTTATTTATTCATTATAATTTCTTTTAGCTTTTTACAGCTGTGAGAGCAGTATTGAGTCATATTTAAAATATAAATATAAATCTAATCTGGTCCTTGTATTTTCCTTTAAATACAGTATTTTAAATGTAATACTTATAATTATCCAAAAAGATGTCAATATGCATATTGGGTCGTTTTTAGTTTAATAAAATCCACACAGGAAAACTCTGTAACTGACTATAAAACAAAGTCTGTTCCCTAAAACAGTGAACAGAACTACAGACCCACAACCTCCATCCCAACCCAGCTAGCAGCTGATGACCTCCATCCACTACAAACAGGACAGGTAATGTCCTTGTCCTGCAGCTGGAGGACTTTTGACTGATCATCATGCACCAGGATTTTGGATTGAACTTCCTTTAGTTTTACGTTGTATAGACAGTCTGGACACCTTTAAAAAGCAGCTGAAGACCCAATTTAAAACTGCTTTTAACTAAATCTTTTATCATAAAAGTTTTATGTTATCTTATTGGTGTTTAACCATTTTGATTTGTAATATTTATTTGTTTTATTTCATTTGTTTTACAGTCCTTTATTTTGTCTAAGAAATCTTAATCTGTCCTTTATTATTTTATTTCTTTTAAAAGTCTTTTATTTGATCTTGATGCTTTTGGTTCTTTGTCTTTTAATGAGGTTTAATTCTGTTTTTTGTGAAGCACTTTGTGATTTTTGTCTGTGAAAGCTGCTATAGAAATAATACATCAGTTTTATATAGCGCTTTTCTAGGTCACTCAAAGACGCTTTACAGAGTTGCATTATTCAATCACACAGTCATTCTCACCGGTGGTGGTAAACTACGACAGACGTCTGTAGCTACAGCTGCCCTGGGGCAGACTGACAGAAGCGAGGCTGCCATTCTGCGCCATCGGCCCTTCTGACCACCACCAACATTCACACACAGTCACACTCACATTCACACAGGCAAGGTGGGTGAAGTGTCTTGCCCAAGGACACAACGACAATCTAACCCAGCCAGAGCTGGGGATCAAACCGGTGACCCTCCGGTTACCAGACCGGCCACTCTATCAACTGAGCTAATGCCGCCCCTTTAAACTATATACTATATAACATAAACTTTACTTACTTACTTACATGCCCTCAAACACACCACCTGCTTTAGTTGATTTATTTTCCAAACTTTAACTAATAAACTGTTTAAGTTTACATGATTTATGGTTAAATCCAAAAACTCTAAATTTTTTCATTAAAAATGTCTTTTACCTTTTTAGTAATTTCATATAAAGGATTTCTGCTTTTTTGTTTCTGCATCTTAATGATACTGAAAGACAAAACAATCAATAAAAGCTGAAAAGAGACCTGAATCTGAGACCTGGACCTGGACGCAGCACTATTTCTGCATCCTTGGATCAAATTATTGGTGGGGACATTTCAGTGATTCCTGAATATTGGTGGGGACACGTCACCTTTGTTCATGCCAAATCTACACCCTTGTATGGATGATTTCAGTCCAAGCAGCAGCAGTTTATTGACTTGTGTCTGTGGAATGAACGATTCAGAAAGAGCAGTCTAACGTGTGCATCCCAGGTCTCCAGATGAGTCACAGCAGGGTGGATGACATCAGACACAGACTGGTTCTTCCTGTATGCATACCATGGTGGGTCCATAGTGATGTCAATAATTATAAATAAACAGGATGTTAAATATTTTGATGATTTTATTGTCTTTGACATTGATTATGCCAGGGATGTCAGTTTTTGTAATCTAGCTTCAGACATTTGTGAATAATAAAATCTCTAAAAAGACATGTTTAAAATGTTGTCCTCCTCACAAAACAGTCATCTATACTGGATAAGTTTATATACAGGTACCATCTGAATATCAGCTAATGTCATAACTATTTTCATTATTGCCAAAATAAACTTTTACAGTGGAACATGTACCACAGCATACAGTCTAACAAAAGCTTTAATAACATGTTGCCCAGTGTGCCCTGGTGCTAAATAAAATAATTTCATTGATTTGGAATGATCAAATACAATCTGATCAGTCTTCCATACTTTCAAGAGTTTATAAACACTCCCCCTTATTTTCATAACAATATATAACAATCCACAAAGTTAATCCACATATTACTAGGTTCAGTCTAATATGTTTCAGCTTGGAGTATAAGATGTAATATTGTGTGCAGGAATGTGTAGAGATGAGCAGACAGCTTCCCTCTTGGAAACAGAAACATTTGATAAAGTGAGGGTCAGCAAGCCATGTTTATGTTTGTTGCTAGGGGTAACCAGCTCAGAAAGGTTCCTTATCTTCCTGGGAGGATCCTAACTGTGTTCATATTAAGATTTTAGAACTAAACTAACCCTATATAAAGTTTAATTTGTTGTGAAGAATGGATGGATTTAATGCCACCAGTAAGAATGACAGAACTTCTAAGATGTATGATCAAAAGTCTTAATTTCATTAGGATTTATGTCCGTTTGTGGTTTTTAAACTGTTTTAATTTCCACATTGATGACAGCTGTGATGTTCCTGCAGGTGACAGAAGTTGGAGAGTTTGAGGCGTCAAAGGAGAAGCTTTTGGATTACGCCCGGCGCTGCTACAAGACCATGGATGAAGAGACACACGCCCCAAGGTCCAGAACCTGAAGAAGACCCACAAGCTGCTCCCGATCTCTTACAGGTTTAGGAATTGAGGCGTAGTAGCAAAGAGGAAAATTCAACTATTTATTTTGGGGGAAATTTCCTCACTATGCAATTTTTTTTTCTTTTTGTGACTACCTGTTTCAGTGATATAATTACAAATTGAGATACAAGATTTAGTCTAAATTAAGTTTTTTCCATCTTGAGTTGATTTATATGATGTTCTTGCTTTTGACATTTTGTGCAGCTAGAATGAGCAAGTTTTGTTTTATTGCTCTATTTCAGTTACAGGAGATATTTAGTGTTTCACTGTTGCTTTGGTTCATTAAATAGCTGAAACTTTTTACTAACTAAAATATGTTTATTGTTGATTAAATTATATCCTGGATGCAGATTTTCCTTTCAAAGGGAACTAACTGATGGGATTTTTTACGATTTACTTTGTAGTAGGAGTCTTAAAACCATCAGACGGTGTTTTACACTAACTGTGTTTTGGTTATGTAGAGGATTATCTGATGACTAAGATAAGATTTTCTGTTGAATATGGACTTGTTTGATTACATTTTTGAGTTGTTTAAATGTTGAAATGTAAAAAGATCTAGCTTTTTTTGTTTAATCATGTTTGTTTTTGCAGTTGCTATGTAAGTTATAATAATTATGTTAATCACATGGACATTTCTGTTACTTCATTGTTTTGGATTATTGATCATGATAATAAGAAATTACATTAAATCTGTAAAAGAAAATAAAAAGGAAGAGACCTAACAAGAACTAACAACTAACTTCATAAAAAAGTTTTAAAGGGATACTCCACCAGAAAGTGATTTTTTGTCTATTGTCATATTCCTCATAGTTAGATAAGTGGGCAAAAACAATTTGTAAA
Organism: Callopanchax toddi; assembly: GCA_006937965.1. Taxonomy (NCBI): domain Eukaryota; kingdom Metazoa; phylum Chordata; class Actinopteri; order Cyprinodontiformes; family Nothobranchiidae; genus Callopanchax; species Callopanchax toddi. The sequence goes on along the minus strand of SSNR01000721.1, from coordinate 15,570 downwards.
CAGCCCAGCTGTTTTTCTGATCCAGCAGTACTCCTTTTACATTAGCTTAGCATAAAACACTGTAAGTGAATGGTAACTATTAGCATGCTAGTAGTAATTATATTGAAATTCATATTTTATTTTATATTATTGTATTTAACCAGGTTAATTTAATTGAGATTAGGAACATTTGTTGAGCATTCTGAAAAGCATTAGGAAGCTACATCATAGCCACAGCTGCCCTGGAGCAGACTGACAGAAGCTGGAGCTGCTATACAACCAGGCCCTACTGACTGACAACCCTCCCCACTTGGCCACTCTACCTACTGTGCTACATGCTACCCCAGATAAAAGCGTCTGATAAATAAACATTAATAAACAGCAATGACCACAAACAGAACTTCGCACCTTTGTGTGAATCTTTAAGCAGCAGTACCTCAGTAGATAGAGCGTTCGTCCTGCAACCAGAGGGTTGTCGGTTTAATCCCAGCTCCAGCTGGGTTACTTTGTCATTGTTTGTTTGAGCAAGACACTTCACCCACCTTGCCTGCTGGTGTTAGTCAGGGGGTTCGATGGTGCCTGTATCCGGTCACTTTGCTTACAATATAGCTTACTGTCACCAGCGTGTGAATGTGTGTATGAGTGGGTGAATGAATGACTGTAACGTAAAGCACTTTGACGCCTGTGATTTAGATAAGTGCAATACAAATGCTGAACATTTACCATTCACACTTTGACTTGTCTGTCATTTTGCTGCTGGTTCATCTAAGTTTCCCCACTGAGGGACAATAGAGGATGCCTATTTTCTTGTAAACATCATTAGTTTAAACCCTTCTGGTATCTAGTAACAGTTTTGACAGGGTGTGTCAAATCTACATTAGTCATAGGCATCAAAAACAGGTGTGGCTGACAGGTGTGCTTAGTCCTGACTGGTATGCAACTTTAAACTGAATATTTCCTTTCTCATCAAACACTTGCAGGGTTTTGTCTTACATCATATGATATATTAAAGTGTTATAGATTTTTTTTCTGACTAGTTTGCTTATAAAATATCACATTTTAAAATATCAGTTCAACATAAAATCGAGCTTCTCCCAGAGCAACCAACATGACAGCTGCAAGTCAGAATGACGTGTGGCTCTGATAGATGACAATTTTCAGAGAAAGAAACTTCTTTGAAGTACCTCCAGCAAGATACTGGAGCTTGACACCCTGGTTGTACCAGTGTTTCCAGTACAAAATGTGCATTTTGGCTCCCAGTCAAATTCTTCTTATACGGTTTCTTGGTACCACTGAGTCACTTAGATTAATTAAATGTCCAAAGCAAACAATTCAGTATGAAGAACAATCACATGCTTGTCATTTAGCAGGCTGGAAGTTTCCCAAAGAAAATATGCAATAACGTGACATGCATTGACATTGATGGAAACAAACTGATTAAACTCTCAGAGTGACATCCAAGTCAGTAATGGGTGGGTTATGGGACGATCAGAGCACAATCCTAGATAATTACAGTTAATTAAAACTTTTGCATGGATATTGTTTTAATTTTGTATAGCACTTTGAGCTGCTTTTAGTATGATGAGTGCTTCATAAATAAAATGGACTGACTGATTTATTGATTGAACACCAACTGTTATATACAATTTTATTTATTTATTTATTACCCTTTATTTTACCAAGAAAGGCCCATTGAGAATCAGAATGTCTTTCACAAGGGAACCCTGAAATGCACAATTAAATTTCAAACAATATATTTGAATTTACATTATAAAGGGAGATGATGACACAAAGTTTATATACAGTGGAGACCAATGGGCTTCAACATATTTATTTTTAAATAGTCTTTGTAATCAAAATGTATATATAAATTTATTTATATAACATGTTAAATTTTGAAATGAAGCTGGGATAAAAATATAGATTGGATTTTCAATAAGACAAAGATCTCAGTATTATAAAATATGTTTATGGCATCACACTGGAGTGAGTGTACTACATTGAGGTGAATGAAATCCAACACAAAATCACAAATAATTAAATGTTTTACAATTCTAAAGGAGTGGGTTGAATATTGTTTAGTATGTATTAAAACGAAATGCTCCCTCACTGGTTTTCAAAATACTCAAACCCCCAATGATCCTGTTACTATCCCTGATGATGTGACCAGGTACAGCTTTAGTGCTCATACCATCACTGAAACATTAGTTATAAAAGCTGTGATCAAAGACACAAAGCTTTGCCCTACCAGCAGGCAACTAGGATTCATGGTGCCACAATTGTTAGCACTTTTGTGCTGCAGCAAGAGGATTGCAGCAGGTTCAAATTCCACTGTGGTCTCTGTGTGGAGTTAGCATGTTCTCACTATGCATGCGAGGGTTTCCTCTGGGTACTCCAGTTTCCCCCACAGATCACAACATGCTTGATAGGTGTACAGCATAAGCTGCTTTGTATAAAAGTATCTGCTATATGAATAATCATAAATTAATGCACTCAGTATTTTAAAAATCATTTAACAGTGAAACTTTCTTTGCATTGTAATAATGAGCTCTGTTGTTTGTAAACATCATGACTTCAAACAATGTTTAAATTAAAAAAACAGAGAAGCAAGTCGAACACCAGTTGTTAAAAATTGTTGGTAAAAACTGATTTAAAGTGTATGAGCTATACAAGAAAGTAACGAGTAAACTGAAAATGATGACCTGACCTGAATCCAATAAAGCATGCTTGAGATGTTTTGAGAAATGAGCAATGCATCCCTCAAGCAAAAAGAAAATTAGAGAAAAGTTTGGAAATAATGACAGCAAAACATTGGAGACATGCAACCTTTGTATTCTGCCTGTCAAAAAGGACTAAAAAAATTATTTTTGTTTTTTTTGTGTTAAGAGCTATGGCCTGTGTGTTTTTCAAACTGTGAAGTAGAAGTACCAGATTTTTTAACCACAGTGGTGGTTTATCATCCAAACAGCAGATCAGCACCTGCAGATTCTAATAAGGCTGAACCAAACCATGAAGACATTTTTTTAAGCACACCGTTTATTTTAGCATTCTTGTTTTGATCAAAATAATGCTTTCATTCAAATGTCAAATCCAAAAATACATGGACAAGATGAATTTGAACATAATCCAGATGTGTTATTGTAATGTACTGACCTTAGTATTGTTTTAACTTCATTACAGAAACAGGCTGACGAGGTGTGCTCCACCCAGCATATACCTACTTTGCCTTTGAAGTTTGATCCTCATTTTTCTCTGACACAGCAAAGGAGTTTAACAGGTGAGCTCAGCCTGCTCTAAACATTTATTTCATGCTTATATTAGTGCTAGACTATTTAAAAAATGCAAAATTATTCAATACAATCTCAAATTTCCTCTCTATTGCAAAATAACAGTTGAAAAAAATCCCAGATAATTTTTGATGTATTTATTTAACATTTGTAATAATTTTGTGATTTTATCATAATTTCTGTACAAATCAATATCTGTTGTAACTTCTGTAAACAGTAAATTTGAACAAAATTTGTATTAAAAGGCTTTTTGTAAAGTCAATACCTATTTTTACTAAAAATGTAAATTACTTGATATTATCTCTTTGTTTTGGGTGTGTGGGCAAAACATTAAATGATATGTTCTTCTTTTTTAAGGATTTTGAGTTAGCCGGTAAAATGAAAGTTAAATGAAGTAAAGGTCACTAAACTGAGTGGAGCTGCCTTCGAACAATGGGTGGCCCCCGAAGGGAGATGCACATTCTGCTATTCCTGGTGGTCTGGATCGGTAAGTGTCAACACATTTCAGAGGATTCAGAAATGTTAAAATGTCAAATTTTCATATTCAGGAAAATTACTTTCTATTAAATATTTATATTTTTGCCCATCCAGTGTGTACTTCATCATCAACAACTGTAAGCTTCTTATATTTTTTTTCTAAACAAATACAAAAGTCTTATAAAATTACTGAAATGATCATTTGTCCTATAAAACTCTTTTACAGTCCAACACAACACAGGGTATGGAAAATTATTCCTTACAAACTTTTATTAATAAATTATTAATATATAAAAATGTCTACATTAGTGCATTTTACTTTTATAACAATATTTTCTGACACAACTGACTGTTTGATTATTTTCTACAGATGTAGGTCCTGCAAACAGGTAAGCAAGTTACTTTTCTATGAGTTTGACCTAAATTTATATATTTTTTGTTTCTATTTATGACTGTTCTGTTAGTTTAAATGTTTTTTTTTCTTACAGCACTGATTCTACTCCAAGCAATGGCTTCCAGGAACCTTGTCAAGGAGTAAATCCACAAGATGCCAGCCAAAGTGTAAGCATTTTAGAATTCATATTAATACAATACAAATTCCCTATCAGCCTGACAATATGTGCAATTGTTCAAAACTACTGAGAAATTGTGATAATTAACACCCTCTGGTGTTTATTTGCTGACATTAATAATCTTCCTGCTGCCATGTTTGCTGTTTTCAGATATCTGCTGCCGTGGACACTTTTGTAGAAGGCCTGTCTTGTAAAAGAAAGAAAAATTCAAGCCTACCAGAAGAATTTTTCACAAAAGTGGAGCAGAACCTCAGATGGATAATTGAGTCCTCTTTAAAAGTCTTCTTAGACCTGGTGATTAGATCAATTAATCTCTCATGAACAAATTCTATATATTTGTGTATTCAACAAATGTCGAAGTTAGTTTGTGTAGATTTTAAACAATGATGCAAATATTCATTCTGATTTGTTTCTCTGGGCCTTTGATATGCAACATCTACAACAAATATATGATGCTTCTTAAAGATTCAACCTAATTGGCCCATGCATTGTGGATTTTATTAATCTATCCCTCCAAACTGGCTCTGTGTCCCCTCAGTTTTTAAGCATGTTGTTGTTGAACCTATCCTTAAAAAAACCAGTTGGGATTCCTCAGCCAATTACAGGTCCATTTCTAAATTGCTTTTTTATTTCCCACATTTGTTTGAAAATGTCTCTGGAACTACACATTATTGATCAATTCCAATCTGGTCTTCATAAAAAGCATTCAACAGAAACTGATTTACTTTGTATCCAGTGACATCATGATGGCTGCAGACACCAGATCATTTACTGGTTACCTGTTAAATGTAGAATTCATTTTAAAATCCTAAATAACTTTAAGGGCCCTACATGGTCAAGCTCTTCTTTATGTTACTGAACTGTGAAAGCCATTTGTTCCAACCCGAGTCCTCAGGTCCACAGACCAGAATCTCCTAACAGTTCCAAGGACCAGATTTAAAAGTCGAGGTGATCGCTCCTTCCAGTCTGTTGCACCTCGACTTAGGAATGAACTTCCTTTAGTTTTACGCTGTATAGACAGTCTGGACTCCTTTAAAAAGCAGCTGAAGACTCTAATATGTAAAATTGCTTTTACTTAAATCTGTCATGTTTTTCTTTGATTGTAACCATCTTTTTACTTTGTTTATTTTAAAGATCTTTTGAAAATCTTTATTCTTTTGTTGTTGTTGCTTTTTTTTGTCTTTTAATCATGTTGTTTTGTGAATCACTGTGATTTTTTTCTGTGAAAGGTGCTACATAAATAAACTTTACTTACTTACAATGATCATTACCACTTTTAGCAGTGTCTAATTACACTTTTCTTTGATAACAGGACACCACTGAGCCTGGACCTGATGTTCTGGAGGTCTTTGGGATCCTGAACAGCCTGACTCTGGGGAACCTCAGTGACCCAGCTTTCATCCAGCTGTGGTTCTCTCTGAAGATGGCTCCGTTTCTGCCCTACATCAGTGAAAGATTCCTGATCCAACTGGGAAACCAGAACTTCAGCTGCAGTTCTTTCCAAGAGCTGTGAGTAAAATAGATAACTCTATTAAACAGCTCTTGTAAAGCTAGCTAATAATTTACTTTAATAATGTATTTATTATGGGCTCAAACACGCTCAAAACTAAATTAAATTTGCTCACACATGAAGTTAACGTGAATAAAAGTAATATCACTACAGTATTTGTGACGTCAAAAGGTAAAATGGTAGCTCAAGTGAAAAGAACCTAGAATAAAGAGAAAGGGGGAAATTCACATTGCAGGGAAAAGGCCAAATTACAATGAGACATGTTGAAGCCTATATCCTGGGCTCTACTTTCAGTGTGAAGTCATTCAGCAACCAAACGGCGCTAATGGACAATGAGAAACAACAAGCAGTCTTCACTCAGTTCATCAAACCATTCCTGTCAAGAAATGGTTCATCAGGTAAAATCAGGCTCTCAGGACCACTTTGGTGTGAAAGCACACCATCTTATGCTACAACCAATATTCATGCTATTTTCTGTGTTTCAGATCCAGGCTGTGTCTTATCTACCAATGGTAGTCAAGAATGGTTACAGGCAAATCTTGGACACTTCTTTGGTTTTGCATCGTTTCAGGATTTGCAAACAATCCATCCACAGTTAACTACTGTGAGTGCCTACTGCAGCTGTTGAGTTATTCTCACAGTTAACCTTTAAACACTTCTGTTTCCCTAACTATTCATATTGCTATGCTTTGTTTAGACTGACCTTTTGTCAGGACTGGCTCCCTCTCAGATGGCACAGTTACTACTGAACTCCAGAACCTCAACTGACACAAACTTGATCGATGCAATCTTTGATCAGCTTGGAAATGATTTAGAAAGCGTGAATGAATTCTTAACCAAGCTTACATCAAATGGACAGGTATGCTACACTTTCAAGCACAAATAGAAAGACAGATTTGGACTTGAAATATACCATTCTCAGTAGTCAGACAGTCAAGAGTCATGGTCTGCACCTCACCTACTCTTGCACTGAAGTCACCAAGGAGGACAAGATGTTCATCTTTAAGGATGTTCTTGATCACAAATTTAGATATCCTTCCTGCATGGGTTCCTTTGGAGTTGGCAAGATAAATGAGAACAGTCAGCACTTGTTGGAACTCTGCTCCTATCATGGCCTCTGTGTGACCAATTCCTATTTCCAGACGAAGAATCTGAACAGAGTTTCATGGCGCCACCCCTCATCCAAACACTGGCTTCAGCTTGATTTGATCATTGTCAGACATACAAGTCTTAAGCCTGCTCTTCTTGTCTGCTAATTAATTAATTGACTTACTTACTTACTCACTCACTCACTCACTCACTCACTCACTCACTCACTCACTCACTCACTCACTCACTCACTCACTCACTCACTCACTCACTCACTCACTCACTCACTCACTCACTCACTCACTCACTCACTCACTCACTCACTCACTCACTCATATTTAAAGAGGATAAAACCACTTGAGATGAAACCTCTCATTTTCAAGTGGGTCCTCCTAGAAACAAAGAAGCAAATAGAAAGCCAAGATAACAAAACAATATTTTGAATTCTAAATAAAATGACAATGTGTCAAAAGTAACACTATATAACTTAAAAATAATAATAAATAAACAAAAACAAAGCAAAATTAAGATAATTAAAAGTGGAGCTAATCAAATAGAATAAATTGTGTGATCATATTCACATAAATATGTAATAACAAACGATGCAACAAAATGGTAGAGACAAATAATACACAACACACAGGAATTTAGGGTCAAATGAATTTGATATGACTAAATGACGATGCATTAATAAATTCAAAAACAGCTGCAGGTGGGTAAACTGCCAAAAATAAGTAATGGACCTTAACACATCAGGTAAATTGTTCCAGTCAGTTGGAGCTTTGACAGAAACAGCCAGTTTTAAAACGAGGAACCACAAATGAAGTGTGATGAGTTCTGCGTATGTTATAATGAGACCAGAATGGCATTAATACAGTGATTAAATAAGAAGGAAAGTTAAAATGAACACTTTTAAATAAAAACAGCAACCAATGAAATTTCCTCCTAGCCTCAGCAAAAAGCCAGGGCAGACGGTCATACATATGACAGTGATGAGTATGAAATGGACAATGTAAAACAAAACAACATAAACTATTATAAATAATAGCAATAGAGTGGAGACAGTAAGCTGTGGAGTTCTGATAAACTATGTCCGCATAATCCAACAATGGGAACCGAAGCTGAGTAACAATATGTTTTCGTCAAAAGACCTGATAGAACTATATAAAGTTTTTAGACTAAAGTTAATTTTATTTATGACAGTTTGTATATGAGTCTTGAATAAGAGATTCGGATCTAACCAGAGAGAGAGAGAGATCTATAGTTTTATTGTTCAGAAATGACAAAAGAACAAAGCCAGTTCTAAATCAAATACTTGTGAAAAAAATTCAAATTCACTCAGTCATCAGTTTAGTCAGTAATGCTTCCCAATGCGTCCTCCCCTCAGACCTGTAGACTCCATCACTGGATTCTATTTGTCTAAAAGACAATTCAGGACAAGACACTTCTCTACCTGTCCTCTCTTCTACACCTGGCAAATAATAAATGTCATAGTAGGTCTAGTGAAGATATTCCGCTCATCATCTCCAACACCTCTACTGTCTTCAGCTCTGCATGAGAATGGAACACTTTAAACACCCTGAGATTTATACACTGACATCTTTTACAACCTTTATATCTAAACTTCATCAGGTTATTATGTATAATAACTAGGGATGCTCCGATCACGTTTTTTGCTGCCGATTACCGATACCGATCACATGGATTGACTGTAAATTTCACATTGTAGTGATGATGAGGGCTAACGGCTACTTGATCTGTAGAAAATGAACCATAAATCTCCTTCATTTGCACAAAAACAGGTTTTACTGACTTTTTCTAGGATGAAAAAAATACAAAAACCTGAAGGCACCATGTAGACATCCATCCATCCATATAGATATATATTATTTATAGATATATATTTACAATACTAATACAAATCTATTATTTATATATATATTTAAACACTTAAACATATATTATTGTGCACAAGATCCCCATTAGTTAGTTTGTGGTTGAAATAACGTCTTGAGAAAAACAGTTTTTTTTCTACTGCTGTTCAGACACAGAAAAGTCAGCATTGTTTGAACACTCTGGTCCATTTTATACCCAGAAAAAACGAACTTATTACTGACAATGAACTGATCATTACTAAAGAGTCTACCTGCTGCTCTCTCAGCTCCTCCTCAGTCCCTCCACCTGTCTGATCCACTGCGCCATGGCACGCTGCTCCTCTCCACCTGCGTCATGACGCACAGCTTTCCTCTCCATAAGCGCGCAACCTCTTTCCAACTCCATCATTAATATTTAAATTATTGTCTTTTAATCCAATTTGAAAACTTTTCTCAGCTTCCAGACGTGGAGTGTTGCGCATTGTGCTACAGCAGCAACAGATCTGGAGCTGCAGGAGATGCAGCTGAGTGAGTCAGCGGGACTCACCACGCAACCTCTCCTCCAGGACAGAGCTCTGAGCCAACTACGGAGTGGTCCGTTCAGGGGACAGCGAATCTCCGCTTTTCCTCTCTCATCCGGTGTTTCACCAAATTCTGCCACCTTCCTGGAGTCACCAAATACAACGGGTGACAGATGAGTTCTCTCATCCACCTGCGTTTCTCCTGCACCGCCTCCTTCTCAGCACCCCCCGCTATGCGCTGCTCATAATATGAGGCAACTACGGCCACCAGAAAAGCTCAAAATTATATTGATGAAATACTGAAAAAACTCCTGGTACGGACCAAATGCTGGAAAAAAGTCCCGGTACGCTGAGGGGTCAAATTTAGAAGTCCCGGTACGGCGTACCGTTCCATATCGGCCCACTTAAAGCACTGCCAATAATAATACCAAAGTGCTGACCACAACTCTGACCACTCACTGGTATGCTGCAAGATTAGGCTGCTGCCAAGGTTAATTTATTACTCCAAACATGCAGAGATGCCCCAGATTAACATAGCCAAGATGAAACAGTCAGTAATGATTCAGGAGTTTACCAAGTCTCTTGAAGTTGTCCTGTCTTTCAACTACCCATGCAACACTGCTTCAGAGTCATGGAATCACCTACATGAGGCAATCCAGAACTCAGCTCTTGCTACCTTTGGGAGAAAAACTTCCAAAAACTGCAACTGGTTTGATGCCAAATCTAGAAGATGATCCCTGTCATTGGCACAAAGTGTGCTGCCCTTGCTGATTACAAGCACTAACCAAGTGAGAAGACCCCCTAAGCACTCAGATCCACCAGAAGTAAAATACAGTAGACGGCAAGAAGATGCTCCAATGAGTACTGGCTGGAGCTCAGTCACCACATTCAGTATGCAGCAGGTAACATCAAAGACATGTTTGAAGACATCAAGAAAGCTCTCGGACCAACATGGAGTAAAATGGCCCCCCTGAAAACAAAAGCTGTTAAAGTGATTATTGACAACACCAAACAGATGACAAGATGGGTGGAACACTATTCAGAGCTCTACTCTAGAGAGCATTTTGTTGCCACTTCAGCACTCAATGCCATTAACCCTTTTCCTAAAATGATGGAGCTAGATGCTATACCAACTCTGGAAAAGCTCAGCAAAGCAATCAACAGCTTAGCTTGTGGCAAGGCCCCTCGAATGATGCCATCACTTCAGACCTATCAGAGACTGCAAGGCTGCCCTTGTGCATCCATTATATGACACCCTTTGCCAATGTTGGAGTGAAGGTAGTGTTCCACAAGACATGAGAGATGCAAATATTCTCACCTTGTACAAGAACAAAGGTAACAGGAGCAACTGCAACAACAAGAAGTACCTTCTTCTTGAGCATCATGAGCAAACTCTATGCCAGGGTTTTATTAGAGCATCTTCAACAGCTAGAGGAGTGTGTTTATCCTGAGTGGTTTTAGAGCAAAGTATTCTACAGTGAATATGTTCACCTACCTTGGTGATATTATCAGTGACAATCTCTCCTTAGATCCTAGAATAAACAAGCACATCTTCAAGTCTGTAACAACCCTAAGAAAATTACCACTTAATTCTGGGAAAACCTCAAGATGACCACTTCAACACTTATTAAATGTATTCCACTAGAGCAGTGTACAATACCTGCATAGACAGCACCCTCCTGTATAGGAGTGAATCATGGACAATCTATGTAAGGCAAGAGCAGAAGAAACAGTGTCTTCACTGCATTCTTATCATCATTTGGAATGATGATAATTTAAACTTCTTTGAATCAGATGAAAGCTTTCCTATAGATTTTGCTTCATCACAAAATCCTACTGAAACCACTACTCCATCTGTCAAATCAAAATGTTTTTATCTCTTCTTTTCAGCTCTTGAACACCATCAGCACCTCAGAACTATATCAGATCTTCAGTCAGCCTGTGATCAGCAACAGTTCACTCATCTGTGTCATCTTTAACAACTACACCGACACTGCAGCATTCCTGGAAAATGTACGTCTCCTATAATTAATACTACTAATAAAATATAAGTTACAATTTAGCAAATGTAGTGCATGCATTAAATTTATTACCATAAATAACAATGGTCCCTAACCAATTGGGCATGATGATCCAGCTTTGTACTGGAATTATATATATATATATATATATATATATATATATATATATATATATATATATATATATATTAGGACTCTCTTTACCAAAAGACACCAAAGAAACAGGTGGTTAAAGTGATAATATGCAGTTTTGCTTGTTTTGGGCTCCCTCTGGTGTCCGTTTTAAATTACTGCATTAAACAAGTTACCAGATCGTTTCAGCTTCTAAACGCCAATATCTACCTGTTGAAATGTCTCCTCAGCCTTCATAGCTTTCTACAGGAGCGGTTATTTACTCTTTCAAAGAAATCAGATGTGTTCAAGCAGGGAGAGATTGAAAAAAAGCAGGAATCATGAGCTAAAAACACTCCAGCGCTAGCATAACAGCTAGCCACTTTGGGTTAGCCCAGCGCCATAGAGAAACATTGGGTTAGCCTAACCCTCGTGAGACACGTGACTTCCTGGACACCGTGACGGCGACGGAGATCTTGCAATCGTGGTTTTCCGGCTGTAATCACCAGATGGGGCTAAGTGACTTTTCATTAACTTTGTAAAGGGTCATATTAGCACATATTAGCTCAAGGAAAAGATTTAAAAATATGAAAAAGTTGCATATTATCACTTTCATTATCTATATGATGGTAACAGGAGCTGTAACAACCAGTGCTAGAACAGAACAGAAACAAATGCTCCAATCGAAATAGTGGTGAACACCTGATGCAAAAAAATGCTTAAATGAGGTCAACTAATGGTTTGAAGGTAATTAAGATATCACCAGTATAGAAGTCTGCTTCTAACAGTAACCAACCTGCACTGCTGTAGTCCTAGAAAGTATATATATATATATTTGATGTACATGAGTGACCATGGCAAGAAATATTTCATGTTATAATAGGAATTTACATGATCTGAATCTAAAGGCTAAAATACACTGCGGACGTCAGTGCTTCGCTACGTCGCGCCCACGCCATTATTTTGTATAAAAACCATTGTACTCCATCAGATCACTCACACGGGGACCATCACAGCGCGGCCCAGAAACACCAGTCCACACCACGGCGCTAAAGATACATACCAGTTCTTTTTTTGCGCAGGGTGCAGCTAAGACGTGTGTGTCACAACACTGTGTAGTACTTTATCACACAGACTTTACAACGCAGAAAAGCTCCTACCACAAATAAATGTGTTATCACTTGTTTACAATATTGATAGCTTTTAAATATTATAATACAAAGCTTACTTACCCATTTTGAAGGAATTAAAGTGTCTTAGAACATACGGCGGCAGCTCTGATCAGTACAAACAAAAGATCCACTTCCACTTCCTAGCCGGCTTTTGGTGGATTTGACCCTTATTCGGCTGCTGGAAGGGACCTGACCGCTAAAGACTGAAGGATGTGGAACCTTATCACTCCTGCTAAAAACAAATCTGTTATTTTCAATTTGACTTCCCTCTCAGGCCTTGAAAAAAGGCTGAAGTCAAAACAAACAGTCCAGTTGCAGCTGAGCGTGGATGCTCCCCCTCCCTCACATGTACTGATTCAAACACACACATGCTACTGATGACGCACAAACACCTCCTAACATTCAACGTTTCGCCTTGGACCTTATTAACTCCCCCCTCCCTGCAAACTTGGTCTGAAGGCCAGGGCGTAGGACTCCTCACCCCC
>SSNR01000720.1:126370-148959 GCA_006937965.1 Callopanchax toddi | reverse complement strand
ATAACGACCATTTCCGGTACAAAGGTTCTGTGGGTGGCGCTTGTCTCCTACACAGTTGCATTTTAGTTTTCCCGTGAAAAGGCTCATCGATCGGAGTTTGACCGATCGGTTTCTTCTCTTGGGTTGTAGATGCAGTTGTTGGATTCTTGTGGAGAGTTGTAGATGTAGAGGCATCAGCCATTGTTGGATTCTTGCCATGAGTTGTAGAGTCAGTTGAAGCCATGCTAGCCTGTTTTTTTTATGTCTGCCGTCTTGTAACCGTGTTGTTTTTACAACAAACTAGAACAAAATTGGTCTATTTAAAGTGTAACCGAAACTCCTCCTCTATCCTCTGATTGGGAGAGAAACGCAATATGGGTGGGTCCCTGCAGGGAGATTCACGCCCCTGGAGGGGTGGGGCTCCGCACATCAAAAATTTTTTGACATTTAGTTTTTGGGGTCAAGCAGTTCCCATGGGTCAGAACAAAAGGTTTCGCACCATCCATCAAATTTTGACATTTAGTTTTTGGGGGTCACCGTTTCAAACAATAGAGGTCACGAACAAAAGGATGTCAAACAATAGAGGTCAAGCGGATAGGAAGATCAAAGGGTTTCAAACAATAGAGGTCAAAGGTCACCATCCATCAAATTTTGACATTTACTGGTGTAACTATTCTCTCCTGTAACACAAAAAACTGTTCCTTTACACTTTTACACAAATTTATGCAAAAATATTTTAAAGAAAAATGTCAGTGTACGGTTCACCCACTGGTTTACCTATTAATTTACTTTGTTCCTTTTTATCAACAGTTTTATTTCATGTCTAATTTGCATGCAAGCGCTGGAGCAAACAAAACAAAAAGTGGGGGGAAAAAACAGAAAAGAAGAAAAGGAGCGCTCACCTTCAGCGTGCACTGTTTTATTTATGAAGGCTCCACCAGGCACGATGGAGACAAATTACCTTTTAACAATGTGAAATAGAATTTTGTTTACAAGGCTACGCTTCTCCTTGCTTTTTCCAAATGAGATTTTTCACAGCGTCCTCATTTGTATCTCACAGGATTATCGTCTCAATCTCTCTAAACCGATCCGTCTCTAGAAAAGAACAGACAGAAAGAGGGATAAATCACTGCTGTTCATAAAACAAGCCCATTAGCTGGATATCTGAAGGAACACCACATAAGCTTAAGACACCTTCCTGCTGTGTTCTCCTCCCAACCAGCCCCTCGGTTAAGACTTTTAGGGACATACCCTCTGCGTTTTTATTTACAGTCTTGTAGAATCTGCGGCGTGTAGCCGTAATGGAGTGCCTTTTCTGAAAGGCTGCACTTCCAGATATTTGACAGTTTCTACACAATCTTAATGGAGACGAGTTGGGAACACACTCAACTAAAACACAACCGTATCAGCGATTCACAGAGCTGCTGTAAACAAGCCATTTGTAACCCTGGAATCCATTTCATAGATTATCAGGATTTGATACTAAAGTTACCCATGCACAGCTTATCGTCTTAGTTTGTAAACTGCGGTGAGGAATTTTGGCAGGAAGCGTCAGCATCTGTTCAATCATCTCTTCAGGCTCACTTTGTGTACTAGGAACTTTGTTTTTTTTTGCATTGTTGTCTGTTTCTGTGTGTGTATGCGCGTGCATTTATTCTTAAAAGAGAAATGACTGACAGGATAAAAAGAAAAATGAAGTAAACTCTAACAAAACTAAGAGATTGAAATAAATTACTGTGAATGTTTGAAAGTTAAGACCGAATCTCAACCAGAACATGTGACCAACTGAGGACACAACGAAGCCTCCAGGCCATGACATTGATGGAGCAGGTGTAACACTAAGAGATGTGATTGGTTCTGTGATCTTACTCACACTATGAGAGTTAGAGAGGAGGGTAAAGACACCAAAATGAGACGAGAGCGTCTTCTGTCAGTGTTCAGCATTATGTTTCCAGAGGCACTGACAGCATGTGTGTCTCAGAAACTCAGTAAATCAGAAATCCTTCGTTTTTTAAAACATTTTAAAATTATCAACAGGAAAACCCCGCTAACTTTAAGAGCATTAGTAAATGAGACTGCACAGTGCTGCAGCTGATTAGCGCTGTCACCCATGGGAGTAGATTTGACATGGACGGAGGTGACGTGTCCCCACCAATAGCCAGCAATCACTGAATTGTACCCACCAATAAATTGATCCAAGCAGAAATAGCACTGCATCCCCACCAATAGTAAGTGCAGCCCAGTGGACCAGGTGCTGTGCTGCTGCGCACGGAGTCCGCAGACAGTGTTGGGTAGTATCAGAATACATGTATTTAGAATACTGTATTTAGAATATTATTTTGACGTACTGTATTCCGGTACAATTACTATTTTTAAACATGGTATTCAGAATACAGTTACTTTCGTAATACCATTGGAATACTTGGAATACTTGTGTCTCCATGTTGTGTAGGTTATCTATCCCATAATGCTCCTAAACAACGTGCCTCCGTTACCATAACAACCCTACCAAAACACAGGGTACACTCCCGACCAGCCGGTAGCAACAGGTAGCAGCTAGCCTCGTATGGATTCAGACCAAGAGATGGAGTGGTTGGAGGCACAACCACAGCTGAATCAACCTACCAGCAGCGGAGGAATAAATGCATTCACGTCCTGGAAATTCAGGCTAATTTTCATTCTAACAAAGGACCGGGGCGAGCGAAATATGACGGTGCAGTGCGATCTTTGTCTGCTAGCTAACAACCTACTAGCTGCGTCCAAAGACTCTAATCTAATCTGAAGAAACACCTTAAAGTCAGTTTTATCTTTCTAGTTCTGCTTCCTTAGTGCTTTATTTAACAGCCTGCATCGTGTTAGTTCTGTCATTTCTCACATTTACAGTGTCGGTGTTGTATCTGAAATGACGTTAGCTTGATGATGTTGTTGTGGTTTCCCACAAATGTGGGTTTCATGTTAAGAGCAATGTGGAGTGCAATGAACATCAAGAACATCACTTTGCAATAGACTTAAATCGTGTTTTATAGGGGAAGTATTCTAAGTATTCCAAGTATTTAGAATACAGTACCAGGATTAAGCAAAGTAACGGAATACAGTACAAAATACATTTTAAAACAGGTATTCAGTATTCTGTAACTGAATACATTTGCAAAGTATTCTCCTCAACACTGTCCGCGAATGGACCTGTGTCCAGGGTAAGAGGTGTCCACCACCATCACCAACCCACCCCCTACACATCCCGTCCTGGTCTCCACTAATGTCATGAGCAAACTTACGCTATTGTATCACCTCAGCAGGGTTGCACATTTTAACCCTGGCGTTTGCATGTTTTTTTTGTACTATTATTCTTTTTCCACAGTCCAAATAAAATGAATGTTAGGTTAACTGATCTAAATTGTCCCTAGGTGTGAGTGAGATTGTTCATACTGTACCTGTGACCCACTGGAGATAACCACCTCTTCCCTTGTGACCCAAACGGGGAGATGAAAGCATGGGTCTGCCATTAAAAAAGACATAAATCTCACCAGAGCAATTCTGTCCCACCTGGTCCGTGCATTCTCAGGATTACATTTTTTCTTAATACTGAGAAAACCAAAGTAGGCCCAATGGTGATTTCTAATTCTAGCAGAATATTGTTTTATCTTCAGCGCCAAAAAGAGGCTGTTTCCACCTATATATTTTTGGGATTTTTAACTGATAAAAACGTTAAACTTCATGCTTTGAATTTGATCAAAAGTTTAAACCTAAACAGGGTTTTTACCTTAGGAAAAGAGCTTTGTTTCTGCATCATGAAGCCTCGAGGTTAATCATAAACAGCAGAGTTTTCACTCATCACTGTGTCCTAAAGTCGACTAGTCCTCTGGTCCATCTCAGCCACAAGGACATCAGACTGGCCAGACATGTTGTCTATTTTAACCACAAAACATGCAACTTGTGGTCTGCACTCCCCAGACATTCTGCTGCTGACGTTTCCTTAAGTTTGATCAGAAATGGGGAGTAAATTGTTCATGTTTGTTGCACCAGTGGCTCAAAAAATAATGAACAGAATGGTTGAAGCTCAAAGACCCGATAACCCTGGTGGGATCTCTGAGACTGGACCATGGATAAATTTAAATGTTAGAAGTGATTGTGTCTTTTCAGTTCTCTGTCATGTTTGCACTGTAATTGTTTTAATGTGTTTGTGAATGAAACTCCATTTTTGTTCTATTGAAAACAAGAAATGAGATAACCCAGGTAAATAAATAAACATAAATCAATACATTTCCTACAATAAATGAACAAAAACTGAGCCTGTGACTTGGTAAAAGAACAGATAAAACAATCCCCCCTCACAGCGTCCTTTGTTAAAACATTGCAGGCATAGATAATACCTTCCTTCCTGACCAGCCTCTCTCACGGCTGTAGTTTTTGTAAGAGTAATGAGTGCTGTTAAAATTTTACAACCCGGAGACGGTGCAAGGTTTTGTACATTTTTTATAATCTAACAAAAAGCTTTTTGATGGTAGGATTCCAGTAAAACTAAAATGGGACATGTATCCCCCTGCTTTCAGCGTGTCTATCAGCAGAAAGGAGATAACATGTAGTTCCTCCAACACCTTGTGCTAATGTGCTCACTATAGTGCTGCCAAAGCTGTTGTGTTGGGTAGAACATCAAGATGGAAGAGGTAGCTGTAAACACCAGTCCCCTCCCTCCCTCCCTCCTTCCTTCCTCCAGTAGAATAGTGCTGATGGACAAAATGAAAACCTGAAAACATGGCTCACTTTTTAGCCCTGTAGTCAGCAGGGACATGAGGTGACACAGGTAAATTGGGGTCATTTAACAAAACAGAGAACATAGCACTTTGCTTTGTTACCAGAGTAACCAGGTCGGAGTGATTGATATGTTGTTGACCAGAACACATGATAGATTTCTCTTTTTCGTCTAGATCATGTTTTTCTTCTCACCTTTCTTTTTGTGACAGCGTGTTAGAAGCGTCTGCTTTTATTCTTCGATAATCCAAAACATTTTGTGTCCTCTCATGGAAAAAAAATACACAATTAGCTTTAATTAGGGAGACATATTTGGTCTGTTTTACCAAGCTGATGTGTGCTTTTGTCCAAATATTTTCCTTGTCCATTTGTGCACCAGAATCAGACGCTGCGCTCTGACAGTCATTTATATTGCATTCTTTGTGCAAAAACAGTCGTGCACTGTGCAGTGCAAAGCTTTGTGCAGCAAAAGTCGTTGTCAGTGGTTCCCAAGAGTTTGTGTGAACACCTAAATGTTACCTTTCAAGAAATTAACAGATTGTTCCTTCGTGTTGCACTAGGATCTAATAAAGTATGTTGGTATTTATGTGACTTCTGCAGACAGAATATAAAGCTCTGTGCAAATGTTGCTTGCAGACAGTTTTGTCACTGCATGTTTCCACAAGTAGGTGTTTTGCTGTTTTTGCAAAGTAAAAATGCTGCATTTTTAAAGTTCATGCCAAATAAATAGTCTCAGTCAAATGACTGGGTGCAACAACAGTGGTAGATGGAATTTAATGTGGTAAACAACAGCGGCCAGAGCAGGAGCTTTGGAACGGGTTTGTTACTAGAGTAACCCAATTACAGTTTGTAACTGTTTCAGGATAAAATCCCTATATTAAGGCTAACCATCACACCACCATGCCACTTTGTTTCAGTCAGTCTGTGAGAAATATGGTTGAAAGATACTTTTTCTCCTCCTTTCAGTCCTGTTGCAGAGATTTGGAGCTTTTTTTAACCATCCTTTCTTTGCAAGTCCAGCTTTTACCTATAATACAGTCAGATGAAAGAAAAGTGGTCACCACACAGTATTTTACTTCTTCTCACTAGAACATTATGCTCAAAAATAGTCTGTTCTCTGGGTTTCTAAGGTCTGGGGCTGATATTAAAAAAAAAATGCATGCTGTTTGTTACAGCTGACAACAGAACATGCTAGCAAAAATCTGATTTTATATCTCTTGCAGCTAAAATGCAGTTAAGAACATATTTAGGAAGATGTTTGTGCTCTAGGAGTATATTTAAAATAGACCATGATGCACAACCTAATGATGAATCAAGACTCCAAAACAAAGACTCATTTTTTCAGAGTACATGAGTTGGTGGTGATTTTTAAGAGTCTAAATATTTTCTTCTCAACCCCAGAAAAACAATGTTTGTTTCCACAATTTGTTCCATTCAAAGGAATAGGCTCATAGGTATTTGAAATGGTAAATATCAATCAAAGAAATAATCACCAGGAGTCCTTTGATTCCTGAAGTATGTTCATGTGTCAAGAAAATCAGCATGCAAATTGAGGGGTATACGCTGCACCAAATAAATGTTTTTCTGCAGGGGAATGATTGTTTTGTTTGCTTGTGACACTTATCTAACTCTGTGCTTCCGTTTGCACACAAAGAACACCTTTTCACTAAATGATTTTTGAATATTAACTCTGCATTTGCTCCTTGGCGTTATGGTAGTGAATTTATTTACTATGTTTTTTTAATACAAACTCACACAAACCCAGGAATCTGTCATTTCTTTCAGCCCAGGGGAAGACATATATACTTGTGTGTAACATTAATGTTTAAATTCTCACATAAGCTCTGGTTATTATAAAGCGAGAAGCTTAATGGAAATGTTTACACCTCAGAACCTGCTCAGGACAGATGACCTGAAGACACAGATGAGCTAAGAGATCTATTGTATCATGTCCATCATTGTGGAGCCGCCAAAGAAACAAAGAAAACTATTTTCTGATGATTGAAAACACGGGCGTACAGCGAGAGGGAGGGAGGGGTCAACAGTTAGTTTTTACAACAGTGATTTAAAGTGGACACTAGGGGGTGCTAAAAACAAGCCAAAACTACCTAGTGTGCCTTTAACTTGTCAAACTAGTCAAAATTAAACTCTTTTTCTCCAAACTGAGGTTGTTTAAAGAGCTAGAAACATTAGTTGTTCTGTTCCACAGAAACAGCACTTCAGATGAACTGTCACTTTAAAACACTTAGTCTCTTTTCATACTGGGCTAAACAACAAAATAAAACCAAATAAACACAAACGATTCTGACGAATGACTGAACTCCCATTCAGCTCTGCATTGAATGACTCTTAATACCTGGGTTAAAGGTTAGTGGCTCCAGCTCAGACTGATATTCATGGTAACGTAACGTCAAGAGCAACACCCAAACTTTTGTCGGCTCTGATGTAATCTGAGCTGCAAAACTGTGCACAGTTCATCTTTTTACTTATTAAAACACGCTTGCCGACCACAGACTCTCACATAAAGGCTGTGAAACTGACAGCATCAAGCCACAGATACAAAGGAATGCAGTAGATCCTTTTTACCATTCTACAAAGCAGCTGGCAGTTCACTCTTAGTGTGAGGCTGACTCCTGCAGTCCAGTCAGGAATAAATTGTTTTTGTCAGAAAATTGTGCTTCTCTGAAATCACGGACTCCTACAAGCTGTGGTCCATTCCTGCTGCAGTTACAGGGCTGTTCTCCGGGAGGAAGCTATGGACCTCATTGTGCATACTGCTCTCAAAGGAGACAAAAAGGATCAATATGTTATTATTAACGATGGTAAGGAACTGAATTACCTCAATAATGGATTGTATGCACAATAGAAAAAGGTTTAGGTGTTTACTTTAGCCTAAACCAGCTGAGGATTGTAAGATTGACACGTGTATTTGAGAGAAAGTTGAAAAAGGAAAAAAAAAAAACTTGATAAAGGCGTTTTAACAATGTTCCATTTGTGAAATCCCTTGTTGATAATTATTACTAGAAACTCTGAGCCTTTATAGTTATGTTAAAGTGATAACATGCAGTTTTGCTTGTTTTGGGCGCCCTCTGGTGTCCGTTTTAAATCACTGCATTAAATAAAGTAGCCCATAGTTTTTGCTTCTAAACTGCTAAATCTAAGTGTTGAAATGTCTCCTCAGCCTTCATAGCTTTCTACAGGAGCGGTTATTTACTCCTTCAAAGAAATCAGCTGTGTTCAAGCAGGGAGAGATTGAAAAAAATCAGGACTCATGAGCTAAAAACACTCCAGTGCTAGCATAACAGCTAGCCACATTGGGTTAGCCTAACCCTCGTGAGACACGTGACTTCCTGGGTACCGTGACGGCGACGGAGATCTTGCAATCATGGTATACCGGATCTAATCAGCAGATGGGGCTAAGTGACTTTTCATTAACCCTGTAAAGGGTCATATTAGCACATACTGGCTCAAGGAGAAGATTTAAAAATATGAAAAAGTTGCATATTATCACTTTAAGTCAGAAAACTCACTAATTATTGTCGCCTGCAGCAGGAAAGAAAAGACAAGTGATGTTTGTTCATGTAATGTGAGTATTTGTTAGCAAAATATCCCAAAAAGCACCAGATGGATGCATTAAACATTTCATAATGTTATATCTACAAAGGATTAACAGGTGAAATTAACCCAATTCACGATGGCTGCCACAGCTGATGTAAAACAGACCAAAACTCAGTCGGTTTGACAGATATTGAGGTAAAATTTGATGTTGTAGCTGAAGGTCATCCCTATCACTTAGTTTGATGCTTACACATTACTCAGCTTTTTGGCCGTTTTTATGCCAAATGTGGCTGTGGTTGTAGCTGAGTCACTCATAACACGTACTCCAGCTCCATGTGTGGGAGATTTTAAAATATTTGCGTTATTTTCATGATTTCACCAAAAAGACAAAGTTGCAACATAACTTGATCTTAGTTTAAAACCCTGGCATGAAAGGTGGTGGGTGATATACATTCCCTGAAGGACTATTAGGCCTTTAATTTATGTTAATTGCCAAAAAGGGTTTTAAATTAAAGCAACTGGACTTCTTTGGTTCTTTGAAGACGTTTTGCTTCTTATCCGAATTGACAAAGCTCCTCGGATGAGAAGTGAAACGTCTTCACTGCTGAATAGCTGCTACGTCCTAGTGCATGTGTTTTCACACCTGCAGTGTTTGGCCTATTTAAATCAAACCTCTTGTTTGGTTTGTTTGCACAGGTGTGAACACAGGAATTGTACTAGGATGCAGAACAGAGGCTCTGTACCAGACCCATCAGAGCAAGTGATGTGAAAAGAAACCAAACAGCAGGAAAACGCTACAAATTAATAGAATTCTGAGTTGATTTAGATTAGAGGAACTAAACACCTTTAGGGTTTATCGAAGTTGAGCGTCACTTCATGGTTAATCTATCTGAATCCCAGTAAGTTTGGCCTGCATCACATCAGCAGCATTTAGGAACATTGGAAATCAATAGACATCATATCATTCTGTTGTGGCTTTCTGGAAAGGATGCATTTCTTTTAATCTCTCTTCTATTTTGTTAAAGCATTCTGTCCGATCTTTTCCCATCAGTTCTTCCACTCGGTCCAAACCTCTGTCATGTTTGACTCCATCAGATTGACATGTTTTTGGACATCACAGCCTTCAAGTTTTGCTTTGAGCGTTGCACTGATTATTAAGACACAAACAGTATCACAAACTGTCCAACTCTTAGCTACCAATAGACCTAGAAGAGGCTGTGAGTGTTGATAAGCCATCAGAACAACATCAATTATTCATTGAGCCTGTCGATAGGTAGTACTTTGTACTTTCTTGGCAGGTTTAATTCTATTTTAGTGAGGACAGAATTAATATATTGTGCAGGTATTCTCTATAGGCAGTTTGTATAGATGTGAACACATGAGCGTAAGCTATTTACTGGAGGAAATCGAATAGGTTTTCCAATGCAAGACTTTAGACTGTGGTTGGTGCATGTGTTTAAGTCACAGAAAATAACAGCCTGGTTCTTATTATGAATACTTTATTTATAGCTATTCCTTCATAGTGATAGGGTAAAGAGATAAAACTGTAAATAAATATAGGGTTAGTCAAATATGCAAATGGTCAGTAGAGTGGTGGTCAGTAGCTTTACAGTAAAGAGTTTTCCCTGTAGAGTTCTGATGTTTTTTCTTCATATCTCTGTGGGTTTTGTAAGGGTATTTTTGTGTGTGTGTGTGTGTGTGTGTGTGTGTGTGTCCATTGTTGTTTTTTTGTGCGATGACCATCTGAGGAGCTGAACTCCACCTTTCACCCAGACAAAGTTTGAATAGAGTCCAGCTCTTTGTGGGCAGATTCATGAAAGAAAAATATCATTTATCTTTAGAGACATGTGGAAAATGGAGGGACTCTAACGCTAACCTGAAACTTTTTTAAATTGCGTATTTTTTCTCCTAAGGTGTCACAAGGCCGCAACTGTTGAGTTGGTTATTACAACACATTTGTATGATGTTTTGGAATATATGGCCAAATCACATGGGGATATAGCATCATTTTAAGTAAATTGCAAAATGTTTTGCAAATTCCTTTTGTTGCAATTTAGTCACAAATGCATTAATTGTGTCTCAGGTTCTTGTCAGACTCCCAGGGCTTCCAGTTCAGTTTGCCCTGTATGCCAATAACTTATGCAGCCATTCACCGGTTAGCTTCATAGGTCACCTATTCATGTGTCTGGTTCATGGAAACCAAACTGAGAAGAGTTCCAGATACAGGCAATTATTCTGTGAATATTTTAAGAGAAAATCTGTTTGGCAAATTTTTGGAACTAAACTTCAAAATTCCAGTGACACAAGAGCAATTCATTTTAGGAACCTTGTAAACTTTTGAGGCACTTTAAGGCAAATATTTGTGGCAATTTGTCACCAACAGTCACAGCTCAGTGTTATCCTGGCTTTAGAAAGACAGTATGATTAAGAAATACTTTTTAAAATATTTGTTATTATGTGTTTTATATGCATTTGCTGCTCCTTTTCAGTAGGATGCAATTGGGGTTGTTTGGGCATCAGGTATAGATGCCTTCTAACAGAGGTGTCCCATCAGGAGGACACCTTGGGGGCAAATCCAAGACTTACTGGAGAGTTTATTTTATACAGCTGTCCTGAGAATGCCTGAGTCCCTCTGGATGGGCTAGAGAAGGTAGCTGGGGAGAGAGAGGCTCTTGGGATCTCTGCCTGACCCTGAATAAGCAACAGGAAATGGATGGACGTAGTAAACAGTCTGCATAATCAAATATGTAACTTTTAATTTAGGGAGCATCAAGAAGTCTCTTCTACTACTTTCGATGTGCTCTAAGGTTAATACCAATTTTAGCACTGTGCTTTTTGCTTTACTTCATGCCTCCTGAGCTGCCACAACCCCTCCTTTCTTTCAGAGTACAAACTGGAACAGCTCCAGCTGTGAAGTACCTGTGTGAACACCAACTGCAATGGCAAAAAAGTCCAGACCCAGCTGTGTGTTAATCCAGCTGAAAATTTCACATGTCCATTTATGAAAATGGACTCGTTGGTGAAACGTCTTAAAGATCAGCAGGTAGGAGTGTGCTCATGAGACGGTTCATCACCAGGAGCGTTTAAAGAGCCGGGTAGAGTTGCTGCTTCATGCTCTTTTCAGCTGGCTTGTTTGCTTCTTTCCTCTAAGTTGTCCTGATTGTGGATGTAAAATTAAATGCACGCAATAACTAAAGAACCCGACTCATCAGGAAGCCTAATGGATGTTTCCAGCTGCGAAATGCATGTTTTTTTTATTTCAGGGAATGTACATACGTGGTCACGTTACAGTCAGGAAGGTCGAGGAATAATTTTGGACAGGGTTCTTAAAACCAACAATGTATTTATTGACAAGTAATTGCCGTCATTAAAAAAAATGCTTGTTTTAATAGGATCTAAAGGCTAAAAACCTTTAAAACATGTTGAAACAATATACATGTAGGACATTACATTTTTATTGCATCATTTTAGTCACTTAAAAGTGGTTACATATTTACAAATTGGTGTCAAGAAAGTAGTATTGGATCAACAAATCCCCAGTGAATTAATAATGTCATCTAGGACTTTTTCTCATGCTGATAGTTGGACATTCTCATGTTTGTCTGTACTTGCTGCAGACACTTTGCTGAACATGTGACTTTAAGGACTGAACGTTTTCCTGGTGTAGAAAAACAAAATTGCTATCTGCCATTGAAGCCTTAATAGTTCTCACTTGAAAAACTGTAATTCCGCTCTTCAGTGTGGTTCTGTGGATTAGCAGTCTTGCGTAAAAAAAAAAAAATACAGATGCAAGACGTGAGCTTCTGAATGTTGACAACCAGGGATTAAGAACAGGTCTGACTCGGGTTGAATATGTGTTCAGCAGAGCATGTCATACACGACTTCTCTGTTTGAAAGCAGTGTAAGAACAGACTTAAATACCTTAAATAATCTTTTGAAAGCCTGAGAGATTTTTGTTCCCTTATTTTTTTGTGTGTCACATAACTGGCATTTTCCATCGTTGCTATGGTAATACTCTGTCTAGCTCGCGTTTTAAACTAAAATTGTCAGGAGAGAGTACAAATAATCCCTCTTCAAGGTGAGGGCAGATGAAAAATGACTGCTTCCTGTCGTGTAATGTCATTTTCCTGAAGGATTTTCTAGGATGTCTGACACAAGAGGAAGTGAATCTCATCTTAGTGGCGCCGTGCCAACAGGAAAGAGTTTATGTCAGTGATTCTTGCACACATCAGCAATGCTCACAGCATAAATACTGTCTGCTGTATATTTGTCTACAATGTTGAACCGAAACGTTGAGGTAATTTTGAAAAAGTATAATTTTCTGTGTGTTTCAAGTGTGTGAGGAAGTATATCTTTTTCATTTTACCTCTTCTGACCTGCAGTGTGCACGATCTGTTATTGCAATGCTGTTTCAATCACAAAACTGCCAATGTTCTTTGGCCTGGGACCAACATTGCATCTATCCAATCATGTTGCAGCAGCAGCTCTACGACTCAGGCAAAAGTGCAGGAAAGTGCATCATATTAGTTCTGTTGGTTTCATTACAGCTAAATGAATCTGTTTACCTGATAAATTGTCTTTCCAAAATAATGCACATGAATACCACACTATTTTTTATTATTATTTAAGCTAATACAGATGTTACCAATTGCCAGCAAATAAAAAGCTTTTAATGACCAAAATCTTGAAGTCATGCTTTAAAATATAACTTTAGCATGACACTTTCATACTAATAAAGATTAATGATTGTCTAAACCAAACACCAGATGATGGTTCAGGAAAATGGTTTAAGCTAGTCCAATACTACTTCCAAGAATTGTATAGGATGGCTAATCATTTGCATTGAAATAACCAGTTATCAACCAGTTAGGTGTATTTTTATATTTTTAATCCTGATAATGCTAATGTGGACTATCCCAGACCATTGCTGGACTTGTGTAGCCTAGTGAACTAGACCATCTGCAGACTTTGGTCTAGACACGCTCCATTGGAACCTCTGCAGCCCACTGATTGGTCCGGTCAGTCTCATACTGGGCCAATCACATTGCTTTAATGGTTTGGTGGGCGGGATGAGGGCAGGGCATCGACTTTGAGATTAAACAACATGGCGGCAGCTTGCAAACCGCGTTCGTTTGAAACTGCTTTTTCATCAACTTTGGGCGATTTAGATTTGGGCTTTTTTTAAAGATGCAAACAGATAGAAGCACTTAAGTCTTTTATTTGAAAAAGGATGTAGTGACAACTTTGCCAACAGGGTACAGTAAAAGTTTAATCTACCAGCTGGTTCCGGTTGTTGCTAAACAGCTCTGATTAGTCCCAGTACTATCCAATAGCATGTGAAGATGGTTTGATTGACAACCATTGATCCCGCCCCTATGAAAGAGTCGTTTCAATAGATCGTGGCCAGACTGTATATCCACATATACTGTGTAGTCTGGCTTGCCAGGCTAGGAGTTGTGCAAATATGACATCACTGCAATATGTTTGGACTGGAGTTTAGCTCCCGGGCTGATAAAATACAAAACAGATTGATTACTGTGGGTAGTGACTGAATGTGACTCAAAACAAGGGTTCTGGAGCCTTAAATCCTTGAAAATAATTTTAATGTGGTAACTTCAAGGTTTTATATATTTAATGTTCATGTATGTTTAAATTCTCCCTTTTGCAAGATTCTGGAATTAGATTTTGGGGACAAACGTTCCTTTATTTTGTCTCCACCAACCACAGCAGGGATTTTATTTAGTCGTCCTCATTTTGAAAGTTGAATATGTGTTTATCTTTAAATGCAACAAATACAGGTGAAATAACACCCAGCTGCAACTGGGATGACAAAATAATGTGAATAGATTTGACTTGATTTAGTGAATTCAGTTAAAGTCAAAAATATGTACACATGTAAAGTCGACACTGGTCACACTCAGAATCTGAACTTCTCTCATTCAAACTGTTAAAAACTTTGCTGTGCATCGCCTAGGCATGAAGCAAGATGAACAAACCCACAGTAAGAGAGTTGTCATCATATTTGGCACATTGGACTTTTCAGCTGGGTTGTTTCATAAGCAAAACTATCCAAAAACAATGTGGAAAAGCATGTGTGCACAAAGAAGGGCTCAAATTACAGCACAGAGTACAAGCAGCAGTGAATCTGACTGGAAAGTGATAAAGTTTGCATGCAGGCTGTGGACCCATCAATTAGCATTTCTAATATATACCTAAACACCTCACCAAGGTCCGGCTAAGACAATCAATGCTGCGGTTGATTTTTATATCATAGTGGAGTTGGCATACAGTACGATGTCTCTTATTTTTGTAGCTCAAAACGACGGAACTAGAAACAAAAGGTTCACCTCTCGATTCACAGTGTATGATAATTATTCTCAATGGTCACCACAATCCAACTTTGAAGACCTGATTCATATTTAGTCTCCTTCAAAGAAAGCTGATGATGAGACGTCTCTGTGTTCTGAACTCCTGAAATCAGCCAGACATACTATGAATATGAGGGGGTATCATGGTAACAAGTTCCAGAGCTGTGGCACATTTTTGAGTTGCTAAAAATCACAATTTAAAAGTAAGTTAGAAGCTTTGTAGTGTACCTCGGTGTTGGTGTCCTAATCAAAAATGTTCATGTCTTTATTTCTACTCATTTCCAGTGGACACAGAAGATGTAAATAGATATAGACATTAAGAACACTTTGTCTCTGCAGACTATTTTATTAAGGATATCAACTTGATGCAAGGTTGTTTATTGATTCTTTTTTTTAATGACAGGTCAATAATAGGTCTTTTTTTATGAAAGGTCAATAGGTGCCTTAGAGTCCATTCTTCACCAAATGTAGCATTTGTTGCATTTAATTGGATCAGGACGACATCATGCTAAACCAGGTAATATTACACTGTAGTTTTAGTGAATATAAATGAACAGTTATTATAAAAAAGTGCATTACACTGTGAAATACAAAGCTCAATGGAAGCACATGAATCAAGATGTAGTGGCTCTACTTTAGAGAGAATCTGGTTTCATAACAGAAGCCTTAACATTGATTCATAAACATTACATCACTTTTTATTTCACAGAGCACAACTAATGATGATATCTATTTAAAAAAGAAAATTTGCATGAACTGTTTTGAGATCAGAGTTATTATAGGAGTACACCATTCATCTTTACAGTTGGCCATGCCCAAGTTACTATTATAGTACCAGCTGAGGCATTACCTAGGGGTCTCCAGTGTTGATAAAGGAAATGTCTGTTGACCCTCTGAAGCTGAGGTGATGCTTGATGAGTGAAAGTGTTGTAACTGCATGTCCTAACGTGTTGATATTCTCTTCATTTAGATCACTGCCTTTCACCACAGCATGTATTACCTCAGTAGGTTAATAACAACCTTTGCCTGCACATGGAGACTTTGACAAGACATCATAAATATGGGCCTGAACTGGATCAAGAAGGCAAGACAGATTTCATCAGAAATCTTCAGAGAGCTGGTGTAACTTCAGTGAAGCAGCTTCTACGGAGTTCAGCTGGTACCTTAAAGCACACACTGAATAGAAACGAATCAAACGTCAAACACTGACACAGACAGATTTTTGTTATATGACGATATATTACTATATTTATTTAAAGCGGCACTCTGGAGCATTTTTCTCTGTATCAAAGTTTTCTAAATGTTTTAAATGATATTTCAGGTCTAAACTATGATCTATGGGTTGAGTTCCACAACATCTGTCATTCTGATGAAGACCCTCCTTCCTCCTAGAGACCCCTTTCCATTATTTCTTGCCGCCGACATTTTTCAGCCAATGAAATTCAAATTTCTGCATCGTCTGAACATGCATGCGCATCGACCAAACCTGTACCAGTAGGGGGCGCTGCCGTACAGGACGCTCCGTGTGTTTTTCTGCCGTCTCAGCCGTTCACTGAGGACTCACGGCTCATTTCTACTAAAAACCTACAAATTCTCCAGCTAAAGATGGATTTATTTTTATTTTTAAACCTTTCACCTCACAGAATGGCAAGGCTTGACAGGATTATGCGTTTATTTTGGTCAGAAAGTTCATCCAGGGTCGAGTCAAGTTCAGCTTCAGAGTCCAGCAGCAGCTCGGTGCTAACAGAGCTAATATCAGAAGCAGCAGGGACAGAGAGGGCTCTTCAGACCCTCGTAGTATTGTTGGAATAAGATTGTGAACTGTGAGTGATTAAACCCTACACATTGAGCAGTACAGTTCATGTCCGAAGTATATGCGCTGCGTGCACGCGCGCACACGCGACCGGACGCGCGTGTCGAGATGTTTTGAGGAGGAGCCTTTGGACGCTAGATTCAAAAACTGCTCTCCTGATGAAATCCTCCGGAGTGCCGCTTTAAATAAAATGCAATTCAGCATAAAAACTGAGATGCAACATCACATTTCTGCAAATCTAAACTTTTTTACTTTTCCTAAACTAATCCTTTCAAAGTGAATTTTATTCAGCTTCGAATCTGAAAACCAACAAAAAAAAAGATGCTTCCTTCGGGTTCTTCAGGTCTCTTTCATGTTGCGGTTGCTTATTAGGTGTGTTGTTAATTCTGAATTAATTATTAAGGTTGTTTCATGTTTTTCTGGTGAATCTATCCAGGACAGACAGCCTCTCCTATCAGATAACAGTACACTGAGTGAAATATTCCCAAAAAATACTAAAGCATTCTTCTTATTATTGGTGCATAAATGATTCATTATTCAGTGAAAAAGAGAGGGAGTTTAGCATTCAGTTTTATAAATACATAGCAAACGGCAGTTAAAGATATGGATTCTCTAACCCAGAGGGAACAATTCTACATGAATAATGTGTGTTAACCTAAAATTTACATTTAAAAAACATCCGTTTTGCTTTTTCAGCCGTTTTACCCACACTTCTTCTAAAAGCTGTACTAAATCAGCCTTTTGGCCATGGATTCACAACATCAATTAGGTCATCATGGTTTTATTTAGCTAGCTTGTCACCTAACCGTCTTTGATGATCAGTGATTGATCATTTCTATAATTGCTAAATGGTTGCAAAGATAAACAACACACGTACTTGTTACTGCCCATTTCAGAATCTAGAATTTGAACTAAATTTCCTTTAATAGCACATGTTAATGTTGTATTACAGGGATGTCAATATGAAGCTGGCTACTGCTAAACTGACAGAACTGATTCCTATTTTCCAGCCTCTTCCTGTCTGACCTTCAGTTGGACTCTTACCTGGAAACTGGACACATTTTCCTGAGAGATTGTTTTGAATTTAAACCTCATCTGCCTCAAAGATTTTTAATCAGGCAAACTTTCATTTAACAGAGTTTATGCAGCTGTCTTAAAACTCAAGACAATCACTTCTTTGAGTTTCAAGTTGACTCTAATTCAATAATCAAACCACTGGAGACTGGCAGGCAACCTTGAGGTAATGTAATGGTTTCAGAGGAGACCGATCAATGGAAATGCTTTAACCTTTAATGTCACAGACTCCCAGCTCTTTTTTAAAAGATATATTTTTGACTGAAATGAGTAAAAAATGACCATCAGTCCAGAGCTGGACTCTGTTCATGTTTTGTTATGTTTGACTTGATCTTTTTAAAGGTAAATTAATGATAAAGAAGAGCAATACATAAAAAATGAGACAACAATGCACATCTTAGACTGCTAATGTCTATTTTTTTTATAGGAACAGCTGCACACAGATCAGCAGATCTAACAGATAATATTAAATACAAATGTTTTCCTCCGTATCTGAAGAAAGAAGGTGACATTTTGAAAGTAAGCATCAGATGTATTGACGTTTTAAATACAGGTTGTATCCATCTGTAGTTAGTTTAAAGGGATTTTAGTAGGACTGCACCAATACCACTTTTTTTCAAACCAGTACGATACTTGAATCTGAGTACTTGCCGATACGAAGTACCAATACCGATACTTCTACCGCACAAAAAAATGCAATGAATTGGAAGACTGGTTCTATTTTCTTCTATATTCAGTTACATTTATCAATTACTTCATTGGCTGTACGTTTACAACTACTGTATAGGCAATGCCCGTTCAAAACAGCTGCCATAACAATTAGATTTAATAAAACACAAAGAAGGTTACAAATGTCACAGATATTGAGCTAAAGTCCAGTATGTAGTGACTGAGCGTCATTCCCAATACAAGGTTTGAGTTCTAATCACAAAAGATCTGTCAATAAGACAGCATGATGTTGGCTTTCAGATTTAGCAAAAATAGCTTTAATTCCATGAAGATTAGTTTAAAGCTGTTAGTTTTATTCTTTGTTGACCTGTTTTCATCTCTTTGTCACTTTCTTTGTTTCATTCCTCAGTTTCCTTGGAGAATTTGATTTTCTCGTAGATTTTGTTTGTGTTTTTCTTGCTTCTTCTCTTAGATCACCTGTTGTTTCTAGTGACAACTTTTAAAATATTATTTAACCTCCATTTGGTCAGATGCCTGTTTCAAAATGGCACTCCTAAACATTTGATCAAAGCCCCTATTGGATGAATTCAGATCAGTTAAAAGGTTTGGAACTCCTTCAGTAGATACTCTAGACTCATTTTCAGAAGATAATAGAGTTACTGTCGGGACATCCTTTAAAAACACGACTAACGTCTCAGAGAAATGCTGAAAGGAAAACCATGTTGTCCATTATTTGTTGGCACACGTACGATTCCAGGTTTTGTGCCAGTAGACACAGTCTCAGTCAGGAATACCTTGATTTGTTGTTGCATGAATAATTTTTTGCTTGCCTTTTTAAAAATGCTGAAAAAAAAGTTTTTCTTTGGTTTAAAAAAAATATGCAATAAATATTAGAGGCATACAACCATAAACTGAAGTCCTGTCTAAAAACAAAATGATGATGAATAATCTATAAAGCTAATAATAATAATAATCCTTTATCATTTCATCAAATCTTCTCACATTTCTAAAGCTGAAGCGGCCCATGTTGACTGACAGGTCTATAAACCTAATGCCTCAGGAAATCATTAACACCACCATGAATATAACATGGATTTAACTCTTTGGCACCCAGTTCTCCTGTGTGTATTATTAACCTGAGTGTCCTCTTGAATAAAGATGTTGCACCTAACCTCAGTGCTTGCAGAGCAACTAATAAAAGTATTAAACCTATGAAGGAAATAATCTGACAACAGATTTATTGATCATGTCAAATTTGATGCATCATCACAGAAATCAGGAGGATTTTAGATGCATTAATAGGAGCTTGATGGCTCCTAATGTCTTGATTATTCTCTCTTCATATTTTATAGACGTAGCAGTGGATCAGTAATATCTTTGTTTTTGAGAAGCTGTAATGTGAAACTGGAATATCAGATTGCACCAATGGATATTTTATAGTTTTACCTGAAAATTACTTTACTGATTAATAATATAAATATTTTATAAACATTTTTTAACCATATCTTTCAGGCCAAATGCTGATTCCTTGTACATTTTTTAGTTTGCTTTAGAGCTGCATGCTGATGTATAAGATTATAATCCTGCCAATAATCAGAGAGCACAGATTAAACATCCACGCGTGTATTTTCCCCTCCCGCTGAAGATTCCCCCGTCTCGCGCGCGCACATCAAACACCCGCGCGCGAAATTCTACTACTCGCGCTTGTATTTACCACTGGCACGCATAATAATACTCCTCGCGCGTGCAGAATGAAGCTCTCATGAGCGTGAATGTGGCTGACACGCACGCGCGCATGCTGCTTTGCTCTCGAGTGAATATTCTGCTCGCGCGTGGAAATTATTTTTGTCAGTTTGGAGGCGGGTACCAAGGATTCACCGGCCCTTACATGATTGGTTATTTTCGAAGAGAGAGGCGGGACTCCCAAATGTTTATCTCTATGACGCTGGTTTGGGCTAACTTTTTTTAAAAACTTTATTAACACGTTGCCAAAAATACAGAACATAGCGTCAATGGAGGCTAACTTTAGCCAGTTCAGGACTGCGGTGAGGATGGATGGAGTGGTGACTAAATAAAAGAACTGCAAGCAACAGTAGCAGAGCCAAAGAAGATATATTTAAGTAAGTAAATTTAAAGATAACCTTGGATATTTCTCAAGTAACTGCCTGGAAATGCCTACTTTTGTTTGAGTTGTCGGAGCTAGCCATAGACGCCACTTTGGCTAACTCATAAAGTCGCATGTTAGGTTTAGCTTTGATTAAAGTAAATGAAAAATACATCTACATAAACCATTCAATAAATAAGTTAAACGTTTTTGTGTCTGTAAAATTAAAGTGTTTTCGTTTTCACTGTTGTCCGTTTAAGAAAATGTATATTTCCCTTTTAAATTGCAGATGTTTTTATAATGCAACATTTAACACAACATTAAGGTTAAAATTTAAGAAAAATAATAAATGGAATTCAGAGGAATGAAACTTAAGTTGTAAAAATAATTTTATGGGACCGTAGATTTGATGAAACATGTGGCGTTTAGGCAGTGACTCTATATTGGCCCATATTCTCATCGAGGAACTGAATTATTAATAGAAATGTTATCAAAATGATCGAAATATTTCTAGGCAGTAAAATATAGTGAATTACGTTCTATTTCTATATTTCTCCTCTACTTGCTGAGTAACCAAGTGTTGACTTGTGTGTGTCCAGTTGCCTACACTCAGCTTTGATGTTGCAGAATATTGGAACGGGAAAAAACAGGTGAGTTATGATCCAAACGCATTTTTATCCAAGTAGTTAGATTTCTTCATTTCAGCAGTGATGGTCATTTTTCTCTTGTCTTGCAGAACCAGGTACGTGATGCAGCTCTCAATTTGGTCTCCATGCTGAGAGCTGCTGTGAATACTCCAGTTCCAAATGGTATGATTCAGAAACTGGCTAATTCATATTTTCAGTACATTATGTTGTGTCAACCCAATGTCTTATTTAACAACAGTAATTGCATGAAGTAGTGACTAATGATGTTGAATGTTGTAAATGAAGTTTAGGGACAGAGCTCTGCACAGCCATGGTCAGACAGTGGCAGAAGGCAGGCCATGCTACACCAGTCACCACTGCTAAATTCAGTTTCTGCACAGGCACCTTCAGAGAACGCTGTTCAACAAAACATGTCCAGGTGTGGATGTTATTTGTGAACGCCTATGAACGACACAGTTGGCTTAAGCTTTTTAAACTGTGAGATTCTTTAAAATGTGGCTTTTTTTCTTTCATCAAATGACAAAAGGTTAATGAACAATAATATAATTAAGATGTGGACATTTAGAAATAAATTTGCAAATTTTAAAATGTTTATTTTATTTTATTATTTAATTTTTTTCAGATGCTTCACCAGGACTGTTCAAAGCCAGAAAAAATGGCAGACTTCTCTCGCTGTTGCCCATCAAAAGGACAAGAAGCACCAAAACAACACAAATCCAATTCCTCCTTCTGCACACAGCATCAGAGAAAAGTCCCAGACCTCAGATGAGCTGATGCTTTACAGGCTGGGTTGGAAAGAAGGGACAGTCAATGTACCAGAGGACGCTGACCATAAGAAGTATGTGACCTGCTATGAACTTATCTAGAAAGAATAAATGATGGTAGTATTTGGAATATGCACAAAGTAATGGCAATGCATAATGAAATCTAAAATCTGATGTGTTCAGACCATGTCAGAATTTCATGTATTTGCATTACTGTGATTCCCATTGATTTCATAACCATTTATGTATCAAACCTGCATGTTTTAAATCTGCAGTTGACTGACCTTCTGTGCGTGACATAAACAAAAATGTCTGAACTTGAGGAGGGCCTGGATGCTTCACAAAGCTATGGGTAAGAATAGTGTCTTTATGCCCTTTCTTTGTTTTTGTCAGTGAAATAAAGCCAGTCATGTTTGTTACAATTATAATAAGACATAAATGTGTCCAAATTAAGTAACTACCAAAGGTGGATCAGGCCAACGCAGGCTGACACTGCTGTCACCTCAAGAGGAAGGATCCACTGGGTCCAGCCTTGTGAAGTCCTGGGGAGGTAAGGGCTGTCTCTACTGTATATGAAGCCCATCCAGCACACACTGGAGACTTCCCCTCTACCTCTCACAGCTCTGGAGTTCCTGGCCATGCCTAAAGCTCGCTGTGTGTCACATCATGTACCCAGGAGGTACAGCCTTTCAACGTAAAAAACAAAAGATTCTTTCCTTACTCCTTAATTGTTGATTTGGTGTGTAATAATAAATGTTCAGGTAGCTGTTGAATAATGAGGTCACTACCAGTATTTTACACCGAGTGCTCCAAACTGACTAACACATTAGAAACAGTTTTTATTCATTTTTAAAAGTATGTTTT
>SSNR01000720.1:60760-123061 GCA_006937965.1 Callopanchax toddi | reverse complement strand
GGTTGCTGGGTTGGATGAAGCATCATTCCTGTCACTGTGTACCAGAGCAGGAGTCTGATTCCCTTCTGTTCTCAGGGGTGGGTCCAGCCGTGTACAAAAGGTCTAGGTCTGCCTTCAGCTTCTGAAGAAAAGTCATGTGAACTGATCTTCTGTAAAAGAAAGTCAGAAGCAAATGAGAATATAATAATCATAAATTATATTCACAACCTTTGAAAGGTCTCTCATAGTTTCTCTTGTGTTTTTGATTAATATATTTACCTTTTGAAAGATTCTCCAATTTCTATAAAATTGTTTTTAGTTCTAACATCTGCCTCCATGTATTTTAAAAATAAACTGATAGCAAAAGAGTACAAGAGGGCCATTCTGTTATTCTACCTCAAATCAACCAAATAACACAGACCTGTGGAGGAAACACCTAAAAGGTGTTCAATCTCTAGATCATGGAGTTTGTTGTAGTAGTATGATGTCACACAAGTACTGACATCTCACCACAAGTGCTCAGTCCTATTCATGGATTTACAAGGCATTCTTTCAAAATGTCTGACTTGACAAAACGCTGATTTGATAAAACAAAATATTGAAAGGTATTAGCTTGATGAGAAGTTAATTACCTCTGATTATGGAGACTTTTTCCTGACATAAAGCTTCCTCGGTCAGTATATACCTGGCTATTTGAACATTCTGCACCCTGATCCCCTCTGACTCTGTAGAGCAAATAGAGATCCTAAAATAATTACTGTACTACCACTAAAAATTAGCTTTAGTTGTTTCAAAATTACTAAATATATCTGTTAAAATAGTGTCTAGATATTGCACCATGTAAATATTTACCTTGAGGGTATGCCATGCCTTTCAGTTGCTTTCTTGAAAGCATCAAATGCTGCTGATGGATGGTTGTTTGTGGCAGCCTCCAAACATCACCTATGATATTAAAGAAATATGTATTAATGAAAGCTAATTATTGAGAAAAAAACTTACAGGTACAATTATGTATATATATATATATATATATATATATATATATACACACACACACACACATATATAATTGTAAATAATATATATAAAGAGAGGGAGACAGAATATGATAAGGTGTTATCATACAATGGGTTAATAGGATTGCATCTGTTTTTCAATAAATTTAATACAATTTAAATTAAAAATAAATTAATTTAATTTAAAAAAAACAAAGGGTCTAAAGCTTGCAGAAATCTTTGAGTGCATTGCTAGGTTGCTAAATGGTTATTAATGTTAAATGGCATTAGACAAATTAGCCTATACATAACAAATATTTAGCGATCTTAACTATGTATGCAATGTATTTCTAAAAATGTATTGAGCTAACAAGAAAACTGATCTGTAAGACAAAGTCTGTGGTCAGCGGTTTAATCTGTAATGGTAACAGTCTGATGCATACCAGGAAAAACAAACCAGCTGAGTAAAGAACTGGTTTTGTTGAACAAAGCCTTTTATCAGCATAACTTACGTGAACATCTTCCACTGCAGCAGCCATGTTGGAATGTCGGAGTCCGTGTTCAGGTAAACAACTGTGCTGTCAATCAAAGTCCAAGGCACTCCTATGTAGGCAAGATCTTTTTTTTAAAGTAACCAATCATGTAAGGGCCGGTGAATCCTTGGTACCCGCCCCCAAACTGACAAAATTAATTTCCGCGCGCGAGCAGAATATTCACTCGAGAGCAAAGCAGCATGCGCGCGCGCGTGTCAGCCACACTCACGCTCATGAGAGCTTCATTCTGCACGCGCGAGGAGTATTATTATGCGCGCCAGTGGTAAATACAAGCGCTAGTAGTAGAATTTCGCGCGCGGGTGTTTGATGTGCGCGCGCGAGACGGGGGAATCTTCAGCGGGAGGGGAAAATACACGCGTGGATGTTTAATCTGTGCTCTCTGATTATTGGCAGGATTATAACCTCATACTGATGCATCCCAATCAGTTACAGTGTCCTCTCCACCGCCGCCGGCTGCTATGTCTCAGTGTCTATAGCTTACTTCGCCTCAGGGACTTGTCACTAGATGGAGACATTAATCTAAAAGACATAGATTTACACATGGAGCATTTATGGAATGCAGAGTATGAATTGTGTTTTGTAGATGAGCCTCACTTTGAATACCAAACACCTTTTATCTGACCCGAATCACGACCACAGAGTTTTGTCTGTGACGACGAGAAGCATCAGAAGTTGAGTCTTTTGTATCCTCATTAACTGCTCGGCTGTGTATTCTTTGGCAGAGTAGTTAGGCTGTGCCTGTTGCTTAGCAACAGAGGAAAATGCTCCCCTATCTGGAGTGCTTGGTGGTGTTAAGGTATTCCAAAGAGGAGTAAAACTGTAAGCGGTGAACTTTTGAAGGCCGACGCAGAGATCAAAGAGGCGAGATTCTGTGTTCGAGTATTTAGCAGGAGTTTTGAGTCTGGTGGATGTGATTTCATTTTTGTCTTTATACTTAATAATATGCCAGAGGGTCTATTTGCATCTTATTTAAATGCTCTCTCTTTACAAAGACACCCAGGTCTCTATAGTTGCTTTCCTTTCTTCTTTATTACAGCGGGGAACAAAAGGGGGAGACAAACACACGGAGAGCACTTCAGGATTGTCGTCACCCACCAGGATCACAGAGGCAGGGGAGAACCAGTTCTCTGTTTTCTTGCGTCTTTTCTCTCTATCTATCTATCTATCTGTCTGAATCTGCGTCGCTCTCTCCTCCTCTGCCAGAGCTGACACCTACTGGCTGAGTACCAGAGATACTGACTAATAAATCCTGACAACTTCTGGCTGGAGCCATTATTAATGGCCCACTACCAACCGGGCCAACCTGTGAGAGTGTTTCAATAAACCAGTAAACCCGAGGCTTCTTATTTACCGACCACAGACAAGCAGATTAGAGCCTGGCTGGATTCCTGTCCTCTTTTCGGCACAGCTTTGGGGTTAATTACCAGTGTAAGCCTCAGGCGCTGCTGCTTTGCTTGTTACATCCACAATGGCTTTTGACGTTTTAGTTAGATGTTTGGCTTTTAAACTTTAAACAATGTTACAATCTTCCCCCTGAAAGCTTCTGTTTGTTGTTCACACAATCTCAGTGCGGCAGCTCTTCGTCTCATTTTGCATTCCTATCACTGTTTGCTGCCGCAGGCCTCCTGGGCTTGCCGTTCCTGTGAATCGGAGCCACCGCAGGCAGCTCTCGGGTTGCTCTGCAGCAGAAAGCTGCGCCGCGTCGGTTCCCTTTTTCTATGAATTCACGTCCTCTGCTCCCCTTCTTTGTTTGCTTTGTTTCTCCTGTGTGAGTTGTTGATCTTGATTCGGAATTGAATTTCAGACGCTGGGATCATAAAAACAAGTCGTCAAGTAGTAGATTATAAGAGGTTGATATAATGCATGTAGAGAGCACTCAGATGAATCCTAGAAGTATGCTTATGCTGCTTATTTACATAATTTCATTAATCATGAAATTTGTCCAATAAAATTATAAGAAGCACAAACTGATGCATTTCAGATTCTTTTCAGTTGCTTTATCTTCACAAATAAAGTTGGTTATTATATATGTTTTAAAGGTAAATAATATCCTATTTAACCTCATCTAGGTCCTATAAACTGCCTTCAATACATGTCTTTTCTATTATAGACTAGGAGTCCTTCTGTGCCTTTTTATTTTCAATAATCGACTGAAAACACACTCAGACGCTCTATCAGGGGCACTGAGGATTACAGTGTCTCGCCCAAGGATACTTCAGCATGTTTCACAGCTGAGGATCAAAGCTTTGATTTTATAATTTGGAAGAATACACCTACAGATTCATACCCCCCCCCCCAACACTTACCTTAGGGTTTGTAGTGATTAACCCTTTTATGCATGAATTATGACCTCAATCTGAATATTTTTTCCATTCTTTTAGATTTTATTAGTAGACATGACCTTTTTCCCTTTTTTATTTTAAAGAAATGTTTCACTTGATCATTCTTACACCAGTATAGTATAATATTATTGTTATTCCATATAATGCATGTGCATGGCAGTTTCCAATGTGGTGCACTTATCCAATCAAATGGTAAAATGATAAATGTCCTGTATTTATAGAGCACTTTCTAGAGTGTTCTACACTCCCCAAAGTGCTGTACAATACAACAGTCATTCAACTATGCACACACACATTCACACACTGATGGTGATAAGCCACATTGTGGGTGACCTCAGCTGCCCTGGGGCACACTGACAGAGGTGAGGGTGCATGCACCGGCGCCGCCAAGTCCCTCCGACCACCACCAGTAGACAAGGTGGGTGACGTGTCTTGCCCAAGGACACAATGACAAAGCAATCCAGCCAGGGCTGGGATAGAACCGGTGACCCTCTGGTTGCCAGACCAGCCACTCTACCAGGTGAGCTACATGCCACCCCAATCAATAATCACACATAACCCAGGATCTCAGTGGGATGCAACTGTCAGCAATAAATTTTGAATAGCATCTGCCTGAGAGTTTCTAAAGAGTCTCAGAATATTTGTAAGGGATTCTTGCTGCTTCTGTTATGGTTGCCATAAGGCTTCAATGTGTTCAGCACCTCGGACAGCGCCAGTGCTCTGCCAGCCTCCGGCACCAGTTTGGATCTATGGATCAGCACCATGGAGAGAGGCAGGCTGAGGAGCAGCACAGCTGGGCCCGATCTACAACCTGGACGGCTTTAAAGAAGCTCCATCCAGTTGTTCAGGGGTGCAGATCTGTGCTGTTGTCCCCCTGGTTGTATGTGTGTTGTGTTATCTCTGATACTCCGAGATGCTTGTCTGGAGAGTCTAGTCAAGTAGAGTATAGGGATGTTTATTATTTTGGTGGTTAGACTGTTTGCCTGTTTTGGGTTGTAGAAACTTATACCATAGCTATTTGTGGCTTTTGGTAGTCTCACACATCCTAACCTCTCCAGACCAGACCTTGATAGACACCCTTATTGGTCTTCCTTTTTCTTTCCAATCTTAACATCCTTAGTTTGTGGTCTTGTTTATTTTTAGTGGAAGAGTGATTTTTTGTTATTTATCTCCCTTAGGGTGGGGCTATGTTTGCTGGGGAGAGTTTATGTTGTTATTTATGTACAGTGCCTCTTCCTGTGTTAACATGGCCTCAATAAATGGACTTTTATTTGGTTTAACCTTGAGTGCTTTGCTGTTTTGGTGTTGGCCCCCTATTTTACCTCCTAAGGGATCATAACACCTTTCATTACTCTTTTCATTTTTGTTTCCATGAGTCAGAAAGAGCAAGAAATTTTTGACAAATGTAGGAGGAATTATTGGCAACCAATTTGAAAATAAATTGGCAGCTGGCAATTTTTGAAATGCTTCAAAAGATGTGCAAGTAATTTAAGTGTTTGAGTTGTAAGGATCTCTTTGTTGTGTCTCAGGACTGTTGAACATATTTATGTCTGAAAAGGTTTTTTGCAACAAATTCCTTTTTCCAAAAAGTCAGAGTCACCACAGCAGTCTGGAATCCATCAGGATACCTTTTCAATTTATGTGAGTGTGAAACTGCAAAAAATGAAGGGTCATTTTGGATGGGTTGGCAACCAGTGCAGATAAAATGGGGATGAATTGGGAGCTCTTTGTTTATAAATAGCAACAGCAAGTAATTACATCATGCACGTGACTTGGCCATGAACATTTTAGTATTAATTTAGGTGAATAATTGCACATTTTCTTTCAATATTGTGTCTACAACTAGTTGCCAACAGTGGCAGCGCAGAAATACACTAAATACATAAACAATAACTGATACACAAATATATTTTACACTTTTATTCTAACAGGGTAAAAATCACAACATTTTAATAAGTCTTTATTTCATGAAAAATAATGTGACTGGTGCTAATTCGCTTTAGGACTGAATTTAGTTACTGCTTTTTAAATGATGAACTATAAACATGTTACTATTTTATTTGCAATCAGTTCAAACTGCGCTTTGAACCAGGTCCTGTAAAGAATAAACCCTCATCCTTTCATCATCGTTCAGTGATTTTTGTTGTATTTCCTTTTATTTGACTGAAACAGTTCATTTTAAGGCCTAATCACAGGATGCAGCATTTGAAGCAGATGGAAGAAAAACAGTGTCTCACACTGTTAAACTCAAAGTCAGTGTCAGTCTCAGTTAGACCTCGCACACACACACACACGCACACACACACACACACACACACACACACACACACACACACACACACACACACACACACACACACACACACACACACACACACACGGATCTCTCTCTCTCACAAACACACACTCACAAATTGACACACAGCCAAACAAGCTTACCACCAACTTTGTCAGCAGTATCGGCCCCACTCCCCTCACGGTCTCCCCGACCCTCATGGATTAAACCACTGCAGCAAGATTCAAAGTGCTTTGAGGGGTTTAAGGGTGTTTCTGTGTTGTCAAAACCTCAACAGGCTGATACTCTATGGTCAGAGTGGTCATCCTCCAAACAGAGAGCTCAAAAAGGTTGTCGTTTTGCCCCGAAAACGCTTGTCAGTGTGTAAAACCACAGTCTGCATCACTAATCGACTTCTGCTGAATTACTTTATTATTTTTTTGCTTGAGCAGACATTCCTAAGTAGCATGTCCTCTTCTGTACATTTAATCACTGATCTCAAATCACGTTTCATGCAAATGAGCCACTATTGAATGCATAAATTATTGCAAAATGTAAAATACAGTGCTGTAAAAAAGATACTTCAGATCATCAAACAGTTTACAATTTTAGACATACATAACCTGAGGAAATACAAAACCAATGCATTTAGTAGGAGAAAAATGCTCTCTGAGCCAAGCTGGCCCTATGTGAAAAAGTAATTGCAGCCCTGGAAAAATGGCTTTGTAGGAGAATTCCAGGAAGGGCTCCACAGGTATGATGATGTTTCAGAAAAACAGCATCATAACAGAAGTCAGACATGGTGGTGGTAGTGTGAGTGATGGTCTGGGGTTTTGCTGCTGCAGGACCTGGACGACTTGCTGTAATGAATTCAATTCATTGTGACAGAATCACAACCAGTTATTAAGTTTAGGGGTCAATTGGTTTTTCACATTCATTTATTTATTTATTTGGTAGGGACAGTGCACATTAATGAACATATTGGATAATCAATAC
Source organism: Callopanchax toddi (assembly GCA_006937965.1). Lineage (NCBI taxonomy): Eukaryota > Metazoa > Chordata > Actinopteri > Cyprinodontiformes > Nothobranchiidae > Callopanchax > Callopanchax toddi. The sequence continues at coordinate 115,920 of SSNR01000720.1, read as the reverse complement.
ATGTAAATATGCTGGATTATAGCACAGGAGCTAGTTTACATCCATAGTCCCTAAAAAACCAGCATAGACCAGCATATGCTGGTTCCAGCATATGTTGTGTTTTGGTGTTAGTATGCTGGTCCATAGTGATCCATTAGTTCAACCAGCATAGACCAGCACCAAACCAGCATAGACCAGCACCAAACCAGCATAGACCAGCAACAAACCAGCATAGACCAGCACCAAACCAGCATAGACCAGCATTGAATCATGTTGGTCTACCAGCTAAACCAGCACCAAACCAGCATAGACCAGCACCAAACCAGCATAGACCAGTATTGACCAGCAAAGACCAGCAAACAAATCATGATGGTCTTGATTTATATGATGGTCTTGATTTATATGCTGGTCAATGCTGGTCTATGCTGGTTTGGTGCTGGTCTATGCTGGTTTGGTGCTGGTTTAGCTGGTAGACCAACATGATTCAATGCTGGTCTATGCTGGTCTATGCTGGTTGAACTAATGGATCACTATAGACCAGCATACCAGCACCAAAACACAACATATGCTGGAACCAGCATATGCTGGTCTATGCTGGTTGAACTAATGGATCACTATAGACCAGCATACCAGCACCAAAACACAACATATGCTGGAACCAGCATATGCTGGTCTATGCTGGTTTTTTCAGCAGGGAGGTCACAGAAAAACACAAGATGGCTGGATAGTAATTATAGAGGGAACACATCACAGACATAAACATATTTAATGGTTACAAGACATGGGGCCAGGTTGGTCTGGATAACACTTTTTCCCTTTAATAATTGAAATCATCACTTGAAAACAGCATTTTGTATTTACTCAGGTTCAGTTATCTTTGTCTGATAAAGAAAATGAAATTTGTTTGTTGATCTGAAACATTGGGGGGAGAAGGGGGGTTAATAATTGTCACTCAAGAAGCTAAATGGCTGATAGAAAAAAAAAAGACTTAACTTGTCTCATTTGAATGCTTTTAAACCTCTTTAGGATAACTGGGACGGTGTTGCTTCACGACATCCCAACAAACCGACTGATGCGTGTCCTCCATGAATGCTACTTTAGTGTTTACAGTACGTCTTTGATCTTTGTGTGGGAGGAGTTTGTGTTTACTCTGTGAGTTAATTCTGTCAGTGGTGCAGCCTTGCGTCTACTTGCGGCATGTCGACATGGAGATTAGAATAACAGGCTGGGTATCGGCAGTCAAGGTTGCATAAATTTCTACACAGAGACCCCGAGCCTTTTGCTGAGATCGCCGCAGCAATTATAGCAGAAGGGAGGGCCACCGTCTCGTTTTATGTTGCTGCAGCAAGGGCCTGGAGAGCACCCACTGTCTCCTGGCATGCCGCTCCTCATCAGCACCGCAATAAATCAATTTTCATCCTCGCACCAGCCCCGCACGCACCCTCCCTCTCCCCCACCACCCCCTGCTCTCGTTTTCTCTCCACTTCTCTACTCCCACTTGGCTCCTTCTTCTGTTCACCATGATGGCTCTCAGCTCTGAATAGGGGCAAAGGGAGGCTGAAGTCATCCTGACCCTCACACACTCCTTTTCCCCCTCTTAAGGCAAATGAAGCAGTTTAGATATTTTTGCAAAAGTCTGAAATGTCATTCAGCTCGGCCTAAAGCCAAGATGTGTACATAAATGGTGTTTTAGTGACAGATAGACAGGCTGTCATGCTAAAACATCTATGCATTACCTCTCCTCACACACACAGACACACACACAGGACAAAGTGATAAATAAGTCTGTGAAACCCTGTGAGCAAAGTGACAGAAGAAAAAAAGGATAAGTGCTCTGACATAAAATCAAGTGAGAGCTAGTCTAAGAGTTGTGCCTGTCAAGTGGAGCTCTTGCAGAGCAATGAGAAGGGAGAGAGAACGCAATCCTCGTTTCAAATGCCAGCTGAACTCCATGCAGCCTCGGGACAGGTGCTGGAGAGGAGCCATTGTCAGTGGCCTTTTGTGTGTGAACTGGTCTTTGTCTGCTTTGATCTCATATCCATATCAATCTGAGGGCATTTCTTCATGTCTGAAAGAGAAGATAATAACATGCACTGAAGCACTGTGTTTAAAGAGCTTCCTCAAAGAACTGTACACATTCTTTCTGTTGTTTCTTAGAAACAATGTCATTTGTCCTACTCTGTTACATTATAAACTACTTTATTTATCTGAACAAGCAACATTAAAATACAAACTTTACATTTTTCCCAATAAACAGGCTGTGCTTTTAGCCATTGTATCTATTTTATTGTCTTTTTCTAACTTTTGGGTTACAACTTTGGATTAAAGCTGAAACATCAAATAATAACGATGAAGGTCTGGAAAGAAAACTATTAGCAAAGATTAAGAACTGGAGGAGCATAACTTGCCAACATACTTCCAACAAAACACAACAATATTTTATAATTCTATTTTATTGTCACTTTCTTGAGCGCGGTCCCCGACTACTAATTCACATTTTGCTCTTGATCTTTCTACATCGAATATAGTTTTCAAAAGAAACGATCATACAAACGCCACCGTCCCACTGAAACTGTAAATACCTGATGAAGACTAGACAAGAAATCGTCACGTGATCTGGTGTTGTGGTCACTTTTTGTATAAAAAATGCTTCACTGCAAAAATATAACAATTCAAGAGTCTACAGTCAGAACTGAAAAAAAAATGTTTTTTTTTCTTGTAACTCAAATGTTAATAAAATACAAGAAATGGTCAAACTGGGGCCTCAAAAAATGCAATCTGATTTAATTATAACAGACAATTTTAGATTCAGAGAAGTTACTGTATTTTATTTATTTATTCATGTATTTTATTTTTATGTATTGCTATATTTACCTGATTTATTTAATCTCAAAAAGGAAGTCACTTCCTTCTGTCTCTCCATAAGAAATGTGAAAGTATAAAACAGATGATTTTAAAATACAGATTAGTGAAGAAACAATCAAAAAGTTTAAATTTTTCTTTTCATTAATATTTCATAAATTACAATTCTATGCAATTTTAGCCTAAAGTCTTTATTACCAAAGTATTCAGTAATGGAGATCTGACTTAAAAAAACAAACGTTTGTTTTTTGCTGATCTTTTTTTTTTTTTTAAACTCAATGTTATTTTTTTTAATATATTGGAACAATCCTTAAAATTAGAAAACAGTCCTCCAACTTGTTCGGGTATTAGTATACTGATTTTTAAAATACACCCACATGCTAATTGTCAAATAGTGTTTGCAGACAAAATAATATCTCGTAAAATTACTTTCACAAAAAATTCTCTGTAGTACTGAATTAATTCTGCAACTTAATGTCCATTTGTCAAATTGTTTCCTTGTTCCTAAAAGTTGTTGACATAATTCTGTATTTTTAAGAAAAAAAATGCAAGTGTTTAAGTGGGTGAGTGAGTCTTATGTGTCTCTGTTGTTTATGCGATGGACTGGTGATGAGTCCAATGTGTCCTCACATCCCACTCTTTGCAGGATGGACTCTTATTCCAAAAAGTTTTACAACATTTATCATAACAAAAGCCCAACGATGGTAAAGGACTGCACATAACCATGTACATGTATCCTGCCATGACTAGAACATACCTGCAGTATTTCCTCTTTATAAAATTCCCCTCACCATTTCCAAGATAGTTTTTTTTGGGTGACATTTTATTTAAATGAAGCTTGCAGCTGTGAGTTGTAATCCCCAGATTAATGGATGAAAGTCTGACATGCTACATGCTCACCCACTGCTGTGACCATCACACTGTGACTTCACTATTTCCTGCCTTAAAACCTAATGCTGCAACTGGATGTGAGCTGTGAAGTTTCACAATGTAAATACAATTAGTAGAAGCAACATTATTAGTTTGTAGTATTTCAATGTTATTTACTATAGATGTGAAATGTGCTCAGATGAACAGATGATCTGAGTTATTTTCTGATTTATTTCAAATATGGAGGGTTCATTTAAAAGTTTTTTTTTTGTCATAGCTATCTATTTTGCACCAAACCTAGGCTGATACAGAAATTGCGAACTGTCATAAAAGAGATGAATGCCTTAAGCCGTGGTAGATGGTGAGGCCACATCACGCTGCAGTTTAACCTGTGAGCCTGTGTGACATATCCAGCTTCTATCTCTGCCACAGGAGGCACCAACATTTTGACAGGCGTTGTTTGTCAGTCTCCCCCTAATGAGACTGGATATGTCCGGAGGTTCACTCACCTGTCAGGGTATAAAGGACTGAGTCTGTCTTCTTAAATAGTTGGGAAAAAAACACTGTTTACTATTTAGAGGAAATGAAATAATGTATATAGCTTTATTGGTCAAAAGTCGGCAAAAGTGAGTCCGCCTTGGGCTTTAGTCTTGTTCAAAAACAGTTGACTGACACATCACCGGTAAATTAATTCAACATAGTGAAAAATCTGCAACCTCCAGGAGCTGTGGAGCTCTCTGAGTGGTTACCTGGACCAACCTGCAGTGGGTTTCTAAAAGACATAATGGTGGTAAGATGAACCTGTCAGTCTCTGTTACAACCTTGAGTCAAACATTATCTTTAGTGAGGATCAATGAAAGAGAAGGGACTGACAGCTGGCCCACACAGGGGAATTTTACACTCACTCATAAAGGACAGTGGGTTTTTCGTAGATACTTTGTATTATTGTGATAGGTTAAGTAGAACATAATTTTTCCAAAATGCTAAAATAATTGACTTTAAGTCACAACTTTTTGTTTGCTGTGCATTTTTAAATTTTAATTTGCTATTAAGTGTCTTGGAAACATGGAAAACAGACATGGTCTTTGGGGAATTATTAGTAGATTTCTTTAAAAAAAATCTTTGTTTATTTGTTCCTTCAAAAAAGTAAGATAAATCCAAGTCTATATGAATAAAATCAATAAGTTGAACAGAATAAATATTACAGTGCAAGATGCAAACATCCTCATATGAAGACACAAGGTCCCAAGAGGGCAAAGATTGAATATGTTATTGTTCAAACACAGGTAGAAAGGAAACATTTTAATCAACCAACTCTTTTATTTTAAAAATCTAAAAACAGACCTAGGATTCTAAAGACACAACACTTCCAAGATGACAAACTGGCAAAATTAAGTCAGTAATGAGAACAAAAAGAGCATCCACTTTAGGATTAAATCTAAAAAAATTCAAAAATACAAATTTACTAATTCATCACTGCAAATTAAATGAGTTGTTTTTATATCTATGGTGTATATTTCTACAAAAACAGTTCAGAATCTGGAGAAATCTCAGAGCAGACAGACCAAGAATAAAAATCACTGTCAGATCTGTTGGGCCTTCATTTGAAGGTTTCTGGGACCAAGTTCATTTCAGATGGACAGACGGGAAGTGGTGAGCAGGGTTCACACTGCAGCTTGGTTATCCAACAATGTTGCTTACCAAAAATGAACAAAACAACAACAAAGGATGCTATGAGTGACAGATACAAAAGTCAGTGTTTGTTAGTGTGGCATGGTTCAGGGTGAATAAGTGGACATGGCATGGCTGACCACGTTTGGGAGAACGTGATTCCGTCCAGGATTTGTGTTTCAGGGCTTTTGTTTTGCTTGCAGCATTACAGTGCCAAACATTATTCTGCACAATTCAAAACGAGTAAACCACAAAAACTTAGCCCACATTTCTTAAAATATAAATTTGCAATAATTAGTTCCAACTCTGGTGAAACTGAAGTGTAAAAAAGAAATAAGTTAAAGAAGGACATCATTTTCCTTCACTATAAAATAAAAGTTCTAACCTAATTGTAGTCGACTCACATCTTTTTATTGCCCGTAACACAAAAAAGGGTCTCAACGTTTTACAATTCTTGATTCCTTCCAGCCATAATCAAACAGCTGATTAAAGTAGCAGCAGAACTGCTTCCATATTCATTTGATTTTGCAACAAAATGTTGATGTTTGTTTCATGCAAAGTCTTAAAAAAGTGTTTGAACAGTAAAAACACAATCTGAATGTATTTGGTATGTTAAACAAAATACTGGAAGATCCTGATCAATGCAGTTTTTTATTGATACACTGTTAAAAAAAGTAAGTCAGTTCAACTTAGAAACGAAAGTTCACCGGCTGCCTTAAAATTTTGATTCAATTCAACTTAAACAAACACTTTCTTTCAACTCTAAATGTCAAGTTGTACAAATATCATAAATTATAACCATACATTGTTTTAACTTAAAATTGTTAGTTGAAACAACAAATCCTGTTAGCTTAGCCATTTAAAAAAATCAAAAAATCAGTTTATCTTGTTCAACATCCCCCCGTCCATTTTCTGTAACCACTTCATCCTCCACAGGGGGTCGTGGGGGAGCTGGTGCCTATCTCCAGGGGTCAGGGGGTGAGAGGTGGGGGACACCCTGGATGGGTCGCCAGTTCATTGCAGGGCCACACAGAGACGAACAATCAGCCACACACCCACTCACACCTAAGGACAAATTACTAAATCAATTAGCCAGACAGTCATGTTTTTGGTCTATGGGAGGAAACCGGAGTACCTGGAGAGAACACACGAGAACACATGCAAACTCCACGCAGAGAGGCTGCAGTGCCGGGACGCGAACCCACAACCTCCTTGATGCGAGGTAACAGTGCTAACCAACTGCGCCACCTTGCAGTCCCTTGTTGAACATACATACAATATATATAATATATAATATATATATATATATATTATATTTATATATATATAAATATTTTACTTATATGGTATCACCAATAATCCTACTCCTCCAAACCTGCCAAATTTCACAGATTTAAAAAAAAATCTATAACTTGCAAATTTAAGTTGACTGAATGAGAAAAATGTAACAATTTGTCAGAATAACTCATAAATTTAAGTTTTTCTGATCAAAACACAAAAAAGCAAGTTTAACAAGCAAAACTTAACTAGACAAGTTGAGTGAAATTATAAAGATAGATTGAAACAACTTTTTGAGGCTATGATTTTTTTACAGTGTAGGTCTCCTTCATTTTGTTGAGTTATTTGATCAAAGTGTCTTTCTATTTACATTCATGTGTGCAAATCTCAAATCTATCAGGTATCAGTGGTCACAAACACTTATTTATGTCTTTGCAACTCATCCTCACTAACAAGGTGTTTATCTGACTTTTACCTTTGCTTGTGTCCAGGATAGAAACACATGTTTGTATGTTAGATTATGCAAAAATGTGTTTATGGAGGCTTTTTTTTTCCAGTTTCAGAAATTGATTTCCTTCTTGGCAGAAAACCAGCCAGTTCTGTCAGTTGGAAAAACAAAAAACTACAAGCAAGTCTTCCCAATTTAATCCTGAGCTTTGGTTTCATAATTTTAGGTCAACAGACTTTTCTATTGCCTCTTTCTGATGATTTTTTCCCTTTTCTTACATCCATTTTGTAAATACACCAAAAAGGCAAAGCACTTTTTGTCAAGGTTTAATATTACTGCAGTCAGTTTGGAAGTGCAGCGAGGTCAAAGGACACCTTGAGCTTCTCTTGGAGAATCTGAGATCTCAGGTCATAAAGTACCTAAGATGACAACTTATTGTCATCTTAGGTACTTTATGACCTGAGATGACGAAAATGCCTTACGCGAGCATCTCGGATGTCTCGGTTAAACTCAGCTTAGACATTTCAAGGTTCGCCAACTTGGTTGGGAACAGATTCATCATTTTTTCCATGAAACTGCATTTTTATAACACAGAAAATCATGTATTTTGTTATTACTGATCTTTTAATCTGCCTCTTCAAACAGCTCTAGATGCCACGCTGACTCCTGTTTAAGTTACACTGGCGAAATGCTGAAAACAATACACATGATCAAGAGCTTCATTTTCATATTTGCGTTAGACATTTATTACAGAGAAGACTTGACAATCAGCTACGCTGCTCTGTACTAAAGCACAGCTCGTCAGATGTTTTGTTCAGACTTGCGGCTTCTTCCCCAAGCAAAGTATTAAGGGATTTACATTTTCTTGCATTCTTCACAAGGAGCTCAAACGACTCAACGCACGACTATATGAGCTCTGTTCGGTACGTTCGCTGTCTCTGACCATGCTGGATTTATCAGATTACTTTCTTTTTTCCTTCAGATCTCAGCAGGCCATGCACCACGATGAAATTCCTCTTCCTCTCTGGTTAATCTCTCTGTAAAGATGATGACACCGCTTCACATTCTGGCCCCTCTTTTTCTCACAAATGCCGTATACACCCATGGCCGACGCTGCTCCTTCCCCTCATGCACTTTACAGTCCTTTTGCATTGAAGACACTAAAGATGGAGTCTAAATATCTGATGCCATTTTAGTTTTTCATCCTCGCCTGAGGGCTCTTTGTCAGCTTCTTATCAGAATGTCAAGCCACTGCTTGAGTAAGCAAACAAACAAGCAGCAGCAGAAGTGATGTATCAGAGAACTGCCACCCGTTGGGGACGAGCTGTCAGTTGCTCTGCTGAGCTAATGATCACTGTTGGCTGGTGTGGGAATTAAGGGTCTCTAATTCAAGCCACATTTTTCCTTGTGTCTGTTCTATGGTGGTCTGTCTCATATGTGCTGCTGGATGCCTGAAAAACGTGTACCGAGTTGTACTAAAGCTCATTTTTTTAAAGGGTTTTGCAAAAAAAAATTCAACTAAATGTATTTTTGTTGAGCAAATCCTTGTTCTTTAAGTAAGTTCTTAGTTTTTTATTCCACCCATCCACTTAATCACCCTCCTTCCTTCAGGCAGAAGATCGAACAGCATCAAATCCAGGACAACAAGAGGAACAGGCTCTTGAGCTCTGACCCTTGAGCTGTCCTCTGAACACAGTATGATCTCAGATGTTTCTACTCAGCTTTGGTAACAACATTTTTCTCCCAAGTCTCGAACATGCTGTTGAATGACAAAATATTCTAAACTTTTAAAAAAACACACATAATTTTGCTACTTTCTAAAAACCCAGCATGGCTCCATCAAATTGCGTCTCTGCCATGTCACATCACGCTTTACTACGTCTGAACACAATTATTACAGCTGACTAATGTGAAAAGTTCTCTGTCAGTTGCCTAAAACAGATATGCTAAATGTTTCTATGCTGTGATTCAAATCTACTTCTTTAAAAGGCATACTTTGCAACTTTTTCATATTTTTAAATCTTTTCCTTGAGCCAGTATGTGATAATATGACCCTTTACAGGGTTAATGAAAAGTCACTAACCCTAGATCTGGAATACCATGCTTGCAACTTCTCATTCTCTGGTCCGGTGCCCTGATGTCTCACATTTTCACGTATCTCACGAGGGTTAGGCTAACCCAAAGTGGCTAGCTGTTATGCTCGTGCCGAAGTGTTTTTAGCTTTTTAAAAAAATCTCTCCCTGCTTGAACACAGCTGATTTCTTTGAAGGACTCCTGTAGAAAGCAACGAAGGCTGAGGAGACATTTCAACTGTTAGATTTAGGTGTTTCTGAGCAGAAACAATGGCGCTAACGTTTTTACGGCACTGATTTGAAATGGACACCAGGGGGAGCCAAAACAAGCAAAACTGCCTTTAAAAATGTCGCTCCAAATTCCAGCCAATTGGATGAGGATCACGGTGGTTTATCTTATGACCTGGACAGGTGTTGTTAATCTTCCTATCTTGGCTGCTACATTCACACATCATTTAAAAAGTGGAGGTCACGCCGGAGATACATGTTCCGTCATTTCTGCTTTTACAGCATAGTGACAGACTGAATAATGATTTTTTTATCTGCTTCATTACCAAGACTAAAAGGACACTGGTAAATTTTGACTCTTAATGACTCAGTGTTGAAATAGTTCATCATGACACGAAAATTCTTTTCTCACTTCCCCATTTCAACCAGATAACAGAACTTGCCCTCTTATCTGCCTTTCCAGCGCACGCATGCTCTCTAGCCGACCCATGTGCTCGTCATCAAAAGCCCATTGTTTTGAAAGCCATGACACCCACACGGCCACAGCTGTGGGTATGAATGTGTGACACCGTGTTCCAGGTTTACCTTCACCTCAGTCTTCAGCCTCATAACGGGAACTTGCTTCATCAAATGAAAAGACAATTCATCCGCGTAGGTTTTATCTCCCATTTGACTTTGTTTTTGTCAAAACTTTATTTTAGAGGTCATATTTGGAATTGTTAAAAGAAGCCAAGGTCCTGTGTGGGACAAAATACTATGACCAATCTCTTGATTTTAATCAAACACTTCATGTAAAGTAACTTTGCATAAATCTAACGTTAACTGTTCTCCTCTATATTCTCCAGTCAGGTTCCTCTCACCCTGGATGAACACCCCCATCACAATATGAAAAGGTCAGCCAGAGTATGGATGGTCTTAGCATGGTTTTGATGTTAGAGAGAGTGGTTGTTTATATCTTAACAGCCTATCAGGGTTCTAGGTGGTATGTGGTGGCAGCAGGAGCCGAATGAAAGGGGCCTCATGATTGTGGTCGTCAAGAATTTGAAGCAGCATGCCATGCCTAGGCTTCAACCTCAACAGTTCTCTAAGCACCTGTGACAAACCCCAGTCCTCATGGGCCAGGATTTCAATGCTAACTTTATTCAACACACCTATTTCAATAGAATTATCCATCAACATATTGTAGGACTTTGGAAGGTAATTCACCTGTTTGGATTTGGAATTTTGGAGCAGAAAAACACTGAAATAGTGAGAGTCGTGACAAAAAAGGGCCCAAGGTATGGAACTAAGGTGGATCATTGTGGGAGTCTGCTACTGACACAGACCATAGTGAGGGTGCAGAGATCATCCCAGGGACACAGAAAATGGGTAATAACGTTTCTGGTGCGTACTAAGAGAATAGTAGCATCATGCCTTCACACTAATAGGTTTTCCAAATTTGCTTCAATCCAACCACCTTTTTGTAGGTCACAGAGAGGGTAGCAGGGTCATTATCTATGGTTTGAACTGGATTTAAGCGACTGCTACAAGAAGGCAGAGAGTTCTTTTCACAAGCCTTAACTCACTGGAATTTACAGCAAGTCCTCCCCATCTCTCTCTGCCTGCTATCCTGTTCCTTCCACTTTCAAATAAATGCCAGCTGGAGTCTTTTACAGCACCGGGGATCACTTTCTCATCACTTGATTATTTTTGGTGAACAATATTCTTGTCCTTCTATCAGCTGCTCTCAATTAGATTCCTCTCAACAAAAGCACCCTGTCTGTTTGTTGCAGTCTCCTAGGAGGGACTCATTTCACGCTGCAGTCCTTGTCTTCCAAACTCACATCCGACTGAAATGTCAAGTAAACTGCCCGATCCGCTCGGGCCATTTGAGTGCCTTAAATACTTAACTGTACATTCAATCTATAATCACAGGCAGCCAATGAGTCATTGGTTATGCTACTCAGGGAGCAATGCTTCACCACGGGAATCTGTCAAAGAGAAAGAGAGAGGAGGGAGAGGAGTGGTATAAATAGGGAATAGCTCTTCCATGCATATGCATGAATATTCTGTACCCGCCTCACATGGTCATTTATTTCTAACATGGTGAACATTTTAAATTTGCTGGAATATTATTCAAATCACAGAGCTCTGTGAAACGACGACATTTGAATATATCGCATGAAAAGTGGATGTTGTGCAGGGGCAGTGGGTAGTGCCTGGTGTGTGTCTTTCAGCTTCAGGGTTTCTCATGGTAATTTACAGAGATCAAATCTTTTTGGGTTCTAGGAATCAGCCACTTGTAGGAACAATATATTTGATCTAAACTCTTAATACCAGCAGATCGAGAATTATTTATGAATTTTGTGGAAGAGTGTACTTACTAATTTGGGTATTCTCTCTTAATGTTTGTAGTCTTGATCTGGTAGTCTACCATGCATTGACTTATTTCTTGCATATCAGAATGTTTAAATAACTTGTTGATAAAAGGGTCAAATCAATGTGAGAATTCAATCAAGTACATATTTTATTTTGAGCCTTTTCCATGTTTTTTGTGTGAAACAGAGTCAGACGTCTACAGTATATAAATTATATACAATACAAATTATACAGTACATATACTTTAAATAATGCTGTTGTTGTGAACAAACCAGTGAAGAATTAATTAGCATAAATTTGAATCTTGATTTTTGCGTTGGAAAGAGCGAAGGTGCTTGTTATTCCCTGAATCGACGAGTCATTTCTCACAGCTGCTGTCCTCATTATTAGGAAACTATATTAGGAATTAAACCCAGTCGACCCACTTCACACCCTCGCCAGACCAGTAATGTGCAATGAATCTTATACTGTGCCTATAATTTATTACAGCGTGACTCTGGCATGACATGTCTTCATTTGTAAACTTGACCATGATCCCCCATAGAGAGCCAGAAACACGCGTGTCTCCCCTCTGGTAACAGGATTTCACCGCAGATGTTGTGACTTGAAGCACAGGTGTATTAACAAAGGCTGCATTCCTTTTCAGATGGAAGTCAGTTTGGTATGTCATTTGGAAATCAAGGTCGCAGAGTCTGGAGGAAGAGTGGAGAGGCACAGAATCCATGTTACTTGATGTCCAATGAAGTTTCTAGTCAGTGATGATTTGGGGTCATGTCATCTGCTGGTGTTGGTCTGCATGGTGGTGCAGTTGTTAGCACTGTTGCCATGCAGCAAGAAGGTTGCAGGTATGAATCCCAGCTGTGGCCTTTCTGTGTGGAGTTAGCATGTTCTAATGCATGCGTGAGTTTCTTCCGGGTGCTCTGGTTTCCCCCCACAGATCGCAACATGCCTGATAGGGTGATTGTTAATTGTGTAAGTTGTTTTTGGCAAAAGCGTCTTCTAAATAAATAAACATAAACACTGTGTTTTCTAAAGTTCACAGTAATCTCAGCCTCTACCGGGACATTTTAGAGAACTTCAAGCTTGCGTCTGCTTACAAGCTTTATGGAGATACTGATTACGTTTTCCAGCGGGACTTGTCCACACTGCCAGAGGTACCAAAAGCTGCTTCATGACCACGTGGTGTTACTGAGCTCTGATTGGCCAGCAAACTGACCTGACCTGAACCCCATAAAATCTATGGGCTATTGTCAACAATGTAGATGACCTGAAGGCTGCTATCAAAGCAACCTGGTTAGTAACTGGTAACCAGTGCAGAGACTTTTTGAGCTGTAAAGGCCATCTGCAGTGCATCACACTGGTGATTGCTGTGTTTTTCATGTAAACATGATTATCAAATGATGAAACAAACAAACAACAAACCAATAAAATAAAGTCAGTTGAAACACAAACTGCCAGAAATTCTAGTTCACAAGCAGCTGCCTAAACGTTTTAATATTGTCCATAAATAATTTGGACCACACTGATGGGTTTTTTTCATTACAGTGCAACATCAATATGAGCAATACGTAAAATAGGAATGATTTTACACAGACCTCCCAATTTTTTCAACACAGGCTATGTAAGTGGGCCGAATGATGCGATAATAGTTCCTGCTTATTATACACAAACTGAAATAATTAGATGCCCTAAAAGTGGGATCTTTCACCGCTGCACAGTGTAACATCTCATTGCATTAAGATAACAGAAGGCAATTAGGTTCCATCCTAATTTTTCTCCTGGTTCTGCCCGTTTCCCTCGGCTTATTAGCATTGATCCTAATTGCGAACTGCACAGCTGTTTCTGTGATTATTTGTTTATGGGGGCCCGTTAGAGAATTTGTTTACAATATGTTGTCAGCTTGGTGAATTGTCTTCCTCCCTTGATATGATAATGGTGACTTCTGAATAGCTGAAACAACAATTGGATGCATTATTTGTGCCATAAGTCATTTAGAGGTTTCTATGATCACAGTAGGTGATTTTTACCATGTGCTCAGCAAATATTCAAACAGCACAGTAGACCATGCTGTGTGTGAAGCACAATGATACTATTATAGTTGTATACATTATATTTGTATTATTCATATATATGCAAAATATTTTAAAATGGTTGTTATTAGGTCAGTTTTCAAAAAACATAAAAAACTATGATGCAAAGCATCTTTATAACTTGCACTCAAACTACAAAATGATACTAAATAGTTTTTTTATGAATGATGTTAAGTACATAGAAGTTTGGGATATATTTACTGCTGTAGTTCATTCTTATGTAAGCAGATACAACACAGCAAAAAAAAAAATGTAACAAGTAATCATTGATATGTGGGAATAAATTTGATGTTGGTGTTAAAGAGGCAGATTATGTTAATTACATTTTATCAGCCAAATCCAGCAAAATCAAGTCAGCGGTAGGCATGCATTTAGATGCATCCTGCCAGAGTTTATTTATAGAAAAGATAATGGTGGAGACTTGTAACAAGCGCAGCCACATTCAAATGTTGCTCAAAATGTATTTCCATTCCCTGGAAAAAGGTAGCAAAAAGTGAATGTTTTAAAGTCTTATTGCTGTCTTTACAGTTCCTTGGATTTAAATTCTGCAGCAGAAACATTTTTGCTTTCATTGTTTTTTGTTAATTGTGTTTTTCTTGTTATTTTCAGCTCATTCTTAACAATTTATATATTGCAAAAACATGTTCATTAGTAAGTCCTCATCCTCACCATCCCAACATAATCAGAAACCTTTCCAAACTGAAAAAAAAAAACAGATTGAGATTGTCCCTGGATGTCCATCTTTAGCAGATGAAGGTAAAGTCTAAAAAAACACTGTAACCAATAGATTATTGATACATAATGACCAGTGGCGGTTGGTGAACATTTTTTAGGGTGGGGCGCATTTTTGAAAGTCAGTTTTCAGATGTGCAAAAAAACCACACCACACCACTAGGGCAGGGAATGAAGCAAAATAATTTCATCTGACTGAAAATGTTGCTGGTAAAAATCCCTACCACCAGTTCACTAAAAATGTGGCGCCGTTAGGTCTAATTCTACACATCAAGCAGTAAAGAAATCATAAGGTCTTCATGGAGACCTTATAATAATATAATCAGAAATGAATAATAATACTGTAATAAAACTAAGGAACCAAACAGACCAAAATGACTCACTGTTGATTAAATCAGGACACATGGACTCAATCAGCAGGGTTGTCACAAGCTGTCAAGAAGGATTCTTTGAATAAATATCCATGTAGTTTCCTCCATGATAAAAACTCCTCAAGCTACTTAGAGCTTCTGAGTCAACGTCCTGATCTGAGCTGAGACTCTTGTTTTATGCGCATGCTTCGGTCGCAAATTTTTGCTCCCCAAGGCTCTCCTATACTTTGTTTTAAAGGGGTTTCCAGTGCACATGCACCAGTTATAGTGTAGGTCTATGGTAATGATTTTTGCACCTGAAGCATGCGCAGAAGACCCCCAATAAACACATCACACGACCTTTCAGTCGTGGTAAAAAAAGTGAGAGAACACTTAACTACACTTCTAGTTCCATAATACAAAACTCTGTGTCTGAAGGTTTAATCATGAATGTGAGTGAGAATTTTAGAGAATCAAATTTATCACAACACTTTTAGTCCAGGTGTTCTGCTAACCTTGGCCTCAAGAGGATCTCAAAATCTTAGGTAAACGAAAACTGAAAGATTAATATTATACAAACCTTTTAAAGACTACATAATAAACCACTGCTCTTATATGATTTGAATTTAAGACAACACTAAACATGATGCAAAACAAATACATTTTTATTCAATTTGGTTTGTTGCAAAGCAAATTCAGCTAATTAGCTGAATTTCAATAGAATTTTATTATTAAGCGCTCTTAAATCCTATTTACCAGACAGGCTTCTAAGTGAGTCTGCCATGGCAAAAAAAAAAAAAAAGCATTTTATCAATTTTAGAAACTTTATTTCTAAAACCTTTTGTAAAACTCTCATTCTTAGGAGCCAGAAATCAAAGCTGGGATCCTAAACCAGTATCAACAGCTGAAGAATAAAATAAACGCCACAAAATACTGATGTAATGAACAAACACACAACTAACAGGAGTTTGATTGGCTCACATAGCCTAAAAAATGAATTCGACACGCTTGTGTGTGTTTCTACACACACTCATCACATCCCCTCCTCAAACTGAGAACCTCAGACCTCCCCTCTCATTATGCCCAGAGGAGTGAAAGTCATTAACCACTGGGTGGAGCTGTCACACTCTTTCCATTTCTTCCCTTTGCTTTTCTTTTTATCTCTCCATCTACATCCATTTTGAGTGTAGGTGCGTGTGTGTGTGTGTGTGTGTGTGTGTGTGTGTGTTGGTTCTCTTGCCAAACCATGCTTTCCCCCACTGATAAATGTCTTTCTCACCTCATCCTTCTTTTGTTTTCCTATCTCCTGGTTAGGAATGCACATACCAATGATGCTTTGTACTCGCTCATCCTCTCCTGTGTATTGTGGCTTTTTCTCAATATGACAAAATCTCTTTTGTTTACATGCTATAGGGGCATATCACTAAAACTATAAGGGCGGTATGTATTAGTCAGAAAGAAAAAGATTGGTATAATCCTATTGAAGGACTTGTTTTGTTTTTTTTGTTGCCCCTGACAGACGGATTAGACACACTTTAACTTTAGTCTTGTGCAATATATGGATCTAAATGCAGATGTAGGAATAAAGAAAGAGCCAAAAAAAGGAATTCCCAGGTAGGAACTGAATGGTGTGATCAGATGAACAATAGCAGAATGAAAAGGCACAGAGGAAGCTGACGCTAGCTCAGGAGCCAGAGAGCTCAAAGTAAAAGGCGATTACTTTTAAGCAGCCAGACGTTTAGTTACGAGCCGGTGACAAACAACAATCTTGCAATAAGTGAAGTGAAGGCTGACAAAGAGATAGGGCAGCTTGATGAAGTGATGGATCACAGGTGTGGAGGGCAATCACCAAGAAGGCGAGGCAATGGAAACCACAGACCACAGCAGTACATCCATGCACCCTCAGGAACACTCAAGGGAAGATAGGCCATCGGCAGAATAGGTGAGTAAATTGTGAGCATAAAACCGGCCGTGTATCTGGAGAATTTATGGGTGACTGGAGGGATTCATGGTGTTTGCCAGGAATAATAAGTTTAGTGGGGACAGACTGTTGGGTGACAGAAAACAGCAAGCAGCCGTCTGAAGCGCAGGCCTGCACGGGGCGACAAATGCTGGAGGGTTAGGCTGCAAACCGCAGACCACAACACAGTCTCTACTGATGTTTATATAGAAAATAAACCTCAGGGGGTGAAGAGCAGGAGAACGAAAGGAAAAGCTAAAGAGGAGAGAAAATATTTAGTATCTGCACCAGTTGTATTCCTGTAATTTTTTTAAAGGTTTTTTAATATTGCAATTAACAGCATGTTTTTAATTAACATGTAGCCTGCGGGAGGTAAACTGGTAAGACAAGTTCCCACTTTGGTCTATATATTCCCTTAAAAGATTACAAATATATTTTGCAGTATGTATGTGTTTGTAGTAAACTGGATGTGAATAATGTTCAATAAAGTGATGCAAATTATGACCAAAGGATGGCAGTGTTGCGAGCAGATATAACAATTTGTTCCTAGTTTTTTCTAAAATTGATCTTGGAATTTCCTATTTTGTGAATGGCCTTAGCAGAAAATCCACGTGGGACAAAGGTGGGGAAATGTTTAATGAGATAGGAGGTAAATGTGCACATCTTATTAAAATAAGTTTATAAAATCACATTGTGTTAGTCAGTATTTTTGTATGATTGTGTATTTCTGTTGTGCAGAAGAACTGTGTGTGTATGGGAGACCCCCGTGTCCACTGGTGTAGCGTAAAATTAAGCTAATCTGCTATTTCCAGTATTTAGTGTGGAGCCTGTTGTGGAAAGTGAGTGGCTGCAACATTAAGCATTTTAATAATTCCACTGTTTCTTGGATTTTGGTTAATAATTTTGGTTACTTCTGTAAACTTTCTTGTGTACAGTCAGAGTCCACTGCTGTACTTCCAGAGAGAATATTTTATTTTTGTTAGCCACAAGGTGGTTTCAGATTGTTGCCAAAGCTTTTTCACCCCCCCCCCCTCTGGATGAGAACATTTGCCATAAAATCAAACCCCCAGTAATTGTATCCTGTGAGGCTGCTCATTTTCCAGGCTACATATATATATATTTGAAAATATTTAAGTACTGAAAGTCAGGAGAAGGTTTATAAAATAAAGTAAATGAGCGATTACTTCACAGAAGAAAAATAATACATTTCAGAAAAGTGAATCTGCATATAGAGTATATCCATAATTGATGAAGTGTTCTGATGGGAAGATTCAGGTATTGATTGCAAATAGTTGTATTAGACTTTTGTTTAAACAATGGCCAAACAAATCTTTAATGTGCATCAAACCATAAGAACTTCCAAGTTCCAAGGTCCAAGGTTCTCTATCACAATGTTGGTTTATTTCTTACTTGAAGCAACAGCTGAAAATCTAACAGAGCAGGTTAGGATCCTGGGTAAACAATCACACTCAAAGCACATTCTCCTAAACCAATCAATGCTCTTAAATCATTTTAAAAAGTGAGAGCCATCAGTAGGCCACATGTGAAGTCCCATGACTCAACTCTGAAGAACTTTTCAGAAAAAAGTACCCAATTGTACTTTTTTGGGGTACAAAGGTTTGTCACTGGAATGGTACCCTCAAGGTATTTATGTACCCTTTATTGTAGGGACGTGTTGGTACTCTTCCAAACAAACCCAGAAAGTAAGGACATTTGTGTTTGGTCAGTTATTAGTTTGTCATATCGGATATCAATAAATCTGATATCCCTGTAAAGTCTGATCAGTCGCCCTTATTACGAGGTACAACCTGTAAAGAGAGTGCAACAATGTGCAGCACTGCTTGACGTGTGTTAGAAATAATCAGGGCATATTTTAAAATGTCCTCAGACCCTTAAACAGGTACACATAGTTATCATGAAGTCCAATATTAAACCTTTTGACTTTGAAGGCCTCATGTTAATAATTTTATGAATTACCTTTAAACTATACAACATGTCATTACTGTTTACTAATAAATCAGAGCAGATGTGTGCTGAGTGCTTCATACCAGCTAAAGAGCCTAATATTGAGCTTGTGTTTTTCAATTTTATAACCACATCAGTCTTATAAAAACTGATTCAGTTTATGAGTCAACTGAAACACTTGCAGAAAATTAACTTCTTTCCAATAAATCCACTCACTTGACTAAACTGTTCTTATCTTTAGTCTCCATTTAGAGCAATAATAGTCTGTTTAAAAGAGCTGGGATTGAATTTGAGAGAATAAGGGGAAAACATTCTCTCATGTCTCAATAAAAGGCTGCACCTGCAGCACATAAATTCAATGAAATAGATATTTGTGCTTTAATGATGTGGCAGTGGTATTGGTAAGCTTATTAATTTAATGTATGTGCCCTTTTTTTGCCAGCTTTTCTTTCTGTCTCGTTATTGTGATTTATCCTCCAATCCCAGTGCTTATTGGGTCTACAGTGATAAATGAATACCTACTTTCACATTAGCACTATAAGACTTTACTTCTCAGATTCACACATGCTGTTGTTTCATATGGTTTTAGATCGGAGAGCAAACATAATTGATGACAGCCTATTAAACATCTGTCAGGGGTTTTTGACAACCAGCCGTCTCTGTATTCTTTGGTTGATTTTTCATAAACTCTGATGATAGTTATAAAAAACCCACTGAGGGCTAAAAGTTTTCATTGCAGCAGAAATGTTTTGGACTCCTCCTTGCTACTTGTTCCAGGTCATCTCAGGTTTTCTCCGCTCAGTTATAAGTAATGTGGCTTGTCGTTTGTTATGATGGATTTTCCTGGTATTCCAGATGCATTTACACAAATGGACAATCTCTTCCTTCACACATTCTTTCCTCCCGCTTGCGTTGCGTAACACCTGTGCCTCCTGCGCTCAAGTTAAAACACGTTTGGCTTTTTTTGTGTAAACACTACCAGAATCAACTACTTGTGTAGCAGAAAGCCAAGTAGATTAATATGCATGAATAATTTAAATAGATTTCTCTCTCTACATATGCATGTCACGGCACCGCTCCTTGTCTTGCATAAAGAGAGATGAATTCTAGACCACGGTGTTTCAAGTAGTTTGACCTCAGAACACCCTCTGTGTCTCTCCAGACAGGAGCACCTCCTGAAAGATTTTATAGGGGAAGCCAGATGGAAGCCAGTGATAATCTCAGGTTTGCACACCAAAGCCAAAATGAAACATCAGGAGTTTAATTATGTTGTTAAACATAGGCTATTTGATCATTACTCTAAATAGAAAGTTAGGGATTCACCTTCTGATGCAGATTTGCTTCAGTCTACAGAGGATTTTCATGCAATAAAAGACATAAAATGATTATCTTATATTATGTATTTATTATCTACAATCCCATTTTCACTTAAATGCATTTGCAAAGTTGCGCATTAAGTTAGAAGTCTGTTGCTGAGTTTAGCAGAAACTCGCTTTTAGTTTTCTGCCTGCAAACACCATTGTCAAAATCTATGAAACTCAAGCTTGCCTTTTCTTTGTTGGAGGCCTTTTACGCAAAGAACAAGGTTTAATTGTTTAAGTAAATTTGAACATAATGCAATAGATATCAAAGCACTCTGTTAAAATGCCTGCAAGACTGACAAACAGCTTTTCTGCTTGCCAGGAAGGTAAATAAAAACAACGACATCAGTGACCTTAAAGGACCAAACCTGCCATGACAGTTATATTTATTGACTGCTTTACAGTCACTGCTCAATGACATGCCAAATTATGAAACCGTTCCTCTTTTTCAGTTGTGCTGACCTTGATTGCGAGCGCTCAATATATTCTTATAGGTTCAGCTCTGTTGTCTTTTATTAACAACAAAAGAAAAAGCGAATGTTTCCGCCTCTAGCTAAAAGAGTCATGTGTTAAAGGGATTAAAGACTGACAGTGGTAATGCCTGTTTAGGCACATAAATGCAGTTTCTAGCAACTTAATGACCATGCCGACTGCCCCGCTGCAATTGCTAATTATAAAGAAGGATTAACTGAGCCATACCACATCCAGCAGATCACCACTGACACATACGTAATAAAGACGAAGCTGCTTTGAGCCCCTCACAGAATCAATATTCTTCATGCCTTTAAATTGTTTTTTTTTTAAACAGAAGCTGCTGTTATTCAAGCATTCCTTTAAAACATGAAGGTAACTTCCCTGCTGCTTCCGTGTTCGTTTGAAATGTCATGCAGTATATAAAAAAGAATTTTAACTTATAACATCATAAAGCTTCTCACCTGCTAAAATGATTTTAAAATGTTTGACACAAAAATTATATAGCATTATATTACAGTATTATATAATTATAGATGTTCTGGGAAATCGCTATACAAGATGCATGAACTTTACAAAAATGTCTTTTAAAGAAGGGCCTGTGTTCAGTCCTAGGATGACTCAGATGACCACACGTCATTTTAACAGTCAAGCAAAGTCTTAAGACACCAGTTCAAGTATCCTTTCAAGTCTCTGACTCACCGGGCATGTCAAGTCTGAAGTCTTTGTGGGCCAAGTCCAAGTTAAGTCTCAAGTATTTGAGCTACTAGTTAAAGTGAAGTCTCAAATCTCTACGAACCCATGGTAACACCGGTGTCACCACCTGTTGCAAGGTTCTGGAGTATACAGTGACATTGTACTACAATAAACATATCTATAATAGTTTGATCTCTATATCATTTCCCCCTAAAGTTTGATCTATGGGGTTTACTTGTTCTGTTTTCTATTCTCTAAGGGTTTAGGTTCTTATGTCATAAAGGCCAAATCCGAGTCACCATGTCATTTTTACATATTTGAGAGCCAAGTCTTAATATTTTTGGTACAAGTTCAAGTCTAGGCTTAAGTAACTGTTCAATGATGTCTGATGTGCTGAGAGTTTAGTTGGTATTCCACAAGTTAATGAAGATTTAATTATTGAAATCATTTCAAAATGAATACAAATATTCTGCATGGCCCTTCTCTAAACTAAATGCTGCGGTGAAATCTGCACAAACCCACACTCATAGGATTTACTTTAAAATGACCACTGACCAACAGCTCTTGTTTAAATATTCCATTTTATTTTTCCTAGTGCACATTTTAGAAACTATCTGGCAGCAGCCTCTTAGCATTCTTCCAGTTTTTTTTTTATTAATTAGCAGCAAAATGCATTTTCTAAAAAATAAATATTAAAACACAAATCAACCTTTTTTTCTTCTGGAATATCAGTCGACTCACTCGATCAAAATGAAGCAAACTTTGTGTTTGTTGTTTGTAACCATCGCTGCTGCAGTTCTAATCTTGAACAGTAGGTGGTACTAAAGAGAAACAATACTGCTAAACAGCAGGAATGGCAGCAGAAGCAGAGTTTTAACATAACAAGAGTCTATAGGAGATCCATTCTTCATACACAAACTTAAATCGTTTTTTAGGTAGATGCCAGAGGAAACAGACATGCCTGCAGATTTTTCTTGTCATGGTTAAATGGATCAGAGTTCACCTTTAGCATCATCGAGTTCCTGTTTAATATGCAGTTTCTAAACTACAGAAAATGTCTATAAAGATCTGACAAACTAAAGTAATCCTGACGGACAGATGGACGTGTTGAGGTGTTAATTCTCAGACAGATGGTAAACACAACACTTGCCTCTCCAGCAGACCCAGTGCAGCTGACGTTTGAGGTCTAATTAAAACTAAAGGAGAATTTGAGAATCCTAACAGAACCGTCTCCATGGACAGGAGATTAAGATCAATGATCTGCAACAAATACAAACACAGCTCATTTGTTTATCCAGGTTTTCTGATATTCCAGACACATCGTTTGCGATATTAACCTTTAGAGTGCACGTCTGGGGAGTGGAGAAACAGGTTTTCTGCTTCTACAATTACACATGACTATACTTCACTAATTGGAAAGGTTCTTAAGAAATCACTTATGGACCAGTCACGTTATAAGATGTAAGGGAAACACTGGATTGGTTGTAGCACAACAAAGCAGGGCCACATTTTATCCTCACAAAGAGTTCCACCAAGTTACCAAAGTATTAAAGAAACTTCATGACAGGAAGGAGTTCTGCAGGCAGGTGAGCCTATGAGATCCAATGCCACAGGGGCGGATTTTTAACTTTTTCTAACTCAATAAATGCAAGTTTGTCTCAATAAAGTTACCTTAATAAATCAATGCAATGATTTAAATCTGAAACTTTTCCTCCTCAGGGCTGATTGTATATGACACGATGACCTCTGTATGAGACACAACTGTATATCTAGAGGCTCCTTTCACTGTTGAAGTGACCTCACAGAGAGTTGGACTATTCTGAGCTGTCAGGTTTTGCACAAATAACTTCTTCTCTTCCACGAAGAGCTCAGTCGTCCGTATGGAGTTAAAAGTCACTACGGTGCTTTTATTTAATGGAAGTGATTGAGCTGAGATGGTCGGGGCGGTTTTAATAGGATGCCTCCATCAAAGTGTTGTTTCTAAGTAAAAAAGCAGCACAGAAATTATGGATAATAACAGAGTTTGACTACCTTCAGCTAATTATGAAGCAGAAACAAACAAAAAAAAAACCCATTCACAATAAAATACAATAGCACAGAAAACAAAGGCGTTATGAAACCTTTAATCTAACAATACGACTGCATTCTTCTTCCAGTGTAAAGTACCAATCAAGTGGGTGGGCATGCTTCATTTGGACCGATTGAATCCTTTTGTTGTCTCTGTTTGAAAGAGCAAAGTTAATTATTTGCGATGCTCTTTTATGACTTGTTGAACCAGACACAGCTGGTTCTGTCCAATTTCCTTCTTTTGTTCCTTTGGCTGTATACCTCTGATTTAGGAAATTACACTAAAGTGCAACTCATTTAGGGGTTTGAGTGAAAAGTGTTTCAATGGAAAATGATTCTAATTGTAAACTAGATAAAATGCTTAAGAGTTTACATGTGGTGTCTTAAATGATCATTTTTCTTTCCCATGAAAACTGATGTTTGTTTTCATATAGGTTGGAATTTTGGGTGTTTTTGTTATAAACTACTCCACGGCTGAGGGTCCATATACACCTTTTGGCTCATCTCTTAATAACAAGTAACTAAAAAAATATATAAAGGCAATTTTTAAAAACTTTTAAGCTGTATAAAAACCAAATGTATTAACCTCAGTTGTTGCTATT
Organism: Callopanchax toddi; assembly: GCA_006937965.1. Lineage (NCBI taxonomy): Eukaryota > Metazoa > Chordata > Actinopteri > Cyprinodontiformes > Nothobranchiidae > Callopanchax > Callopanchax toddi. Next base: position 91,860 of record SSNR01000720.1, on the reverse strand, counting down.
CACATGGATCTTTTACACTCTAATCTTTGCCGTCACTCAATCACAACGCCAGACTTTGATCTTGTATTCTTTGCCAACTAAAACCATCAAAAAACACCTTATAGAAGCAAATGTTAACAATGAAAGTTCCATCAGTGCCAACCTAAACAGAACAGGCTTGTGACCCCAAATATCATCTCCACCAAACCTGCATTTCTTTCAGTCGTATTTGACAGGTTCATTTTTTAGCCTCTAACTGCTTCTCAATCAATGAGTCTCTAATAGTTTCCCGGCCTTTTCCCTTTTTGATCCCCCTCAAAACTTTTACCACAGTGTGTCACTAAACCTGATTACAAAGGGACAAAATGTGTTTGTGTGTTAGAGTGAATAAGAGAAAGACAAAGTGTGTTTATTTCCATCCCTTTATGTTGCGTTTTGCCTCTTTGCACCGAACAGTGTCAGTGATGAAGAGGCAGCCATTATTCCCCTCTGGCTCTCAGGCTGAAGTGGCTCGGCTGACATGGCAGCTAGCAGACAGAGCTTCGGCTCAGTTTTGATTGGCTAGCCAGTTAAGTGATTAAAAAATGTGCTGAGTTTATGGTTCGGGGCAAAGAACTTCACAGTCGAGGGAACAAGTGTGGTCCCATGCCAAAAGAAACTGAATCTGGGCGACCAGACTCAGGACAAAATGACTCTTTTACTTGATGTCCTCAGGTTGAGCTTTTTTTGAACTCGAAATCAAAGATATTATTAGACTTTTCTGTATTATTTGGTATCTCTGAGTCACAGAGAAACGAGGATGACGTTTTGTCAAGTTACATCTTTTTCATGAAAATACATTTGCTTAAAAAATGAAATAAAAACAGCATAATTACACAAACCAGTTTTAATTATTACACTGTCAGGGTTAGTGTGTGAAAGTTGTTGTTTTACTGTGCTCCAAGCTACACAATAGCATTATATTAGCTGATTAAGGCGCAGCTATAATCCTCAACAGTATAAATTAAACCTGGCTTTAATTAAGCTTAAAGAACAATCCCATATAATTAGAAAATATAAACAAAATGAAAAAGGTTCCAAGGTCTTAGCATTGGTAGGGACTAGACTCAGTTTATGAGTTGAACAGGCAACATAAAAATGAAATGAAATATCAGGTGGCGTTACACTCTGACTCATCTTTATATTGTGTTTTATTGGGCTTTGAACCCTCAGTGGGACAGAAAATAAGATGTGGTGACGTGCTTTTCAGAACGATCCCATTCTGATTCCAGGTCAAACTGCCCTCTGCACTGAAACAGCTCTCCACTGTGACAATAGCTGGCACCCTTGTGACAAGTGTTTCCAAAAGGCCTCATGACCATAAATGCTTTCTCTCATTATCCTTAAGCAGATGTATTCTGCCTCTCAGAATTGTTCAAATGCTATGATTTTAGGCGTTGGATTTCTTTATTTTAAAGTTGAGCCATGCCTTTAGGTTTCCTTTAGTTCTGCCACATCTCCCAGCTTGGACATTCGATGCCTGAAAACAGCCTCCATGATAATCAGAGGCAGGTTTTCAGATGGAAGATGGATAAAATGGTCCAAATGTCTTGCAAAAACCTTAATAGAATATCTTGCTAAGGTCTGTTGCAGTCCAACTTTTATTACTTTATTTGATATTATTTGGATGTCTTTCATCATGGGCACTAGTTTTTATTCTAGGAGTTTGCTGTCACCCATTCCTTAGATCTGCCAGGNTATGTAAGTGGGCCGAATGATGCGATAATAGTTCCTGCTTATTATACACAAACTGAAATAATTAGATGCCCTAAAAGTGGGATCTTTCACCGCTGCACAGTGTAACATCTCATTGCATTAAGATAACAGAAGGCAATTAGGTTCCATCCTAATTTTTCTCCTGGTTCTGCCCGTTTCCCTCGGCTTATTAGCATTGATCCTAATTGCGAACTGCACAGCTGTTTCTGTGATTATTTGTTTATGGGGGCCCGTTAGAGAATTTGTTTACAATATGTTGTCAGCTTGGTGAATTGTCTTCCTCCCTTGATATGATAATGGTGACTTCTGAATAGCTGAAACAACAATTGGATGCATTATTTGTGCCATAAGTCATTTAGAGGTTTCTATGATCACAGTAGGTGATTTTTACCATGTGCTCAGCAAATATTCAAACAGCACAGTAGACCATGCTGTGTGTGAAGCACAATGATACTATTATAGTTGTATACATTATATTTGTATTATTCATATATATGCAAAATATTTTAAAATGGTTGTTATTAGGTCAGTTTTCAAAAAACATAAAAAACTATGATGCAAAGCATCTTTATAACTTGCACTCAAACTACAAAATGATACTAAATAGTTTTTTTATGAATGATGTTAAGTACATAGAAGTTTGGGATATATTTACTGCTGTAGTTCATTCTTATGTAAGCAGATACAACACAGCAAAAAAAAAAATGTAACAAGTAATCATTGATATGTGGGAATAAATTTGATGTTGGTGTTAAAGAGGCAGATTATGTTAATTACATTTTATCAGCCAAATCCAGCAAAATCAAGTCAGCGGTAGGCATGCATTTAGATGCATCCTGCCAGAGTTTATTTATAGAAAAGATAATGGTGGAGACTTGTAACAAGCGCAGCCACATTCAAATGTTGCTCAAAATGTATTTCCATTCCCTGGAAAAAGGTAGCAAAAAGTGAATGTTTTAAAGTCTTATTGCTGTCTTTACAGTTCCTTGGATTTAAATTCTGCAGCAGAAACATTTTTGCTTTCATTGTTTTTTGTTAATTGTGTTTTTCTTGTTATTTTCAGCTCATTCTTAACAATTTATATATTGCAAAAACATGTTCATTAGTAAGTCCTCATCCTCACCATCCCAACATAATCAGAAACCTTTCCAAACTGAAAAAAAAAAACAGATTGAGATTGTCCCTGGATGTCCATCTTTAGCAGATGAAGGTAAAGTCTAAAAAAACACTGTAACCAATAGATTATTGATACATAATGACCAGTGGCGGTTGGTGAACATTTTTTAGGGTGGGGCGCATTTTTGAAAGTCAGTTTTCAGATGTGCAAAAAAACCACACCACACCACTAGGGCAGGGAATGAAGCAAAATAATTTCATCTGACTGAAAATGTTGCTGGTAAAAATCCCTACCACCAGTTCACTAAAAATGTGGCGCCGTTAGGTCTAATTCTACACATCAAGCAGTAAAGAAATCATAAGGTCTTCATGGAGACCTTATAATAATATAATCAGAAATGAATAATAATACTGTAATAAAACTAAGGAACCAAACAGACCAAAATGACTCACTGTTGATTAAATCAGGACACATGGACTCAATCAGCAGGGTTGTCACAAGCTGTCAAGAAGGATTCTTTGAATAAATATCCATGTAGTTTCCTCCATGATAAAAACTCCTCAAGCTACTTAGAGCTTCTGAGTCAACGTCCTGATCTGAGCTGAGACTCTTGTTTTATGCGCATGCTTCGGTCGCAAATTTTTGCTCCCCAAGGCTCTCCTATACTTTGTTTTAAAGGGGTTTCCAGTGCACATGCACCAGTTATAGTGTAGGTCTATGGTAATGATTTTTGCACCTGAAGCATGCGCAGAAGACCCCCAATAAACACATCACACGACCTTTCAGTCGTGGTAAAAAAAGTGAGAGAACACTTAACTACACTTCTAGTTCCATAATACAAAACTCTGTGTCTGAAGGTTTAATCATGAATGTGAGTGAGAATTTTAGAGAATCAAATTTATCACAACACTTTTAGTCCAGGTGTTCTGCTAACCTTGGCCTCAAGAGGATCTCAAAATCTTAGGTAAACGAAAACTGAAAGATTAATATTATACAAACCTTTTAAAGACTACATAATAAACCACTGCTCTTATATGATTTGAATTTAAGACAACACTAAACATGATGCAAAACAAATACATTTTTATTCAATTTGGTTTGTTGCAAAGCAAATTCAGCTAATTAGCTGAATTTCAATAGAATTTTATTATTAAGCGCTCTTAAATCCTATTTACCAGACAGGCTTCTAAGTGAGTCTGCCATGGCAAAAAAAAAAAAAAAGCATTTTATCAATTTTAGAAACTTTATTTCTAAAACCTTTTGTAAAACTCTCATTCTTAGGAGCCAGAAATCAAAGCTGGGATCCTAAACCAGTATCAACAGCTGAAGAATAAAATAAACGCCACAAAATACTGATGTAATGAACAAACACACAACTAACAGGAGTTTGATTGGCTCACATAGCCTAAAAAATGAATTCGANNNNGTTCTCTTGCCAAACCATGCTTTCCCCCACTGATAAATGTCTTTCTCACCTCATCCTTCTTTTGTTTTCCTATCTCCTGGTTAGGAATGCACATACCAATGATGCTTTGTACTCGCTCATCCTCTCCTGTGTATTGTGGCTTTTTCTCAATATGACAAAATCTCTTTTGTTTACATGCTATAGGGGCATATCACTAAAACTATAAGGGCGGTATGTATTAGTCAGAAAGAAAAAGATTGGTATAATCCTATTGAAGGACTTGTTTTGTTTTTTTTGTTGCCCCTGACAGACGGATTAGACACACTTTAACTTTAGTCTTGTGCAATATATGGATCTAAATGCAGATGTAGGAATAAAGAAAGAGCCAAAAAAAGGAATTCCCAGGTAGGAACTGAATGGTGTGATCAGATGAACAATAGCAGAATGAAAAGGCACAGAGGAAGCTGACGCTAGCTCAGGAGCCAGAGAGCTCAAAGTAAAAGGCGATTACTTTTAAGCAGCCAGACGTTTAGTTACGAGCCGGTGACAAACAACAATCTTGCAATAAGTGAAGTGAAGGCTGACAAAGAGATAGGGCAGCTTGATGAAGTGATGGATCACAGGTGTGGAGGGCAATCACCAAGAAGGCGAGGCAATGGAAACCACAGACCACAGCAGTACATCCATGCACCCTCAGGAACACTCAAGGGAAGATAGGCCATCGGCAGAATAGGTGAGTAAATTGTGAGCATAAAACCGGCCGTGTATCTGGAGAATTTATGGGTGACTGGAGGGATTCATGGTGTTTGCCAGGAATAATAAGTTTAGTGGGGACAGACTGTTGGGTGACAGAAAACAGCAAGCAGCCGTCTGAAGCGCAGGCCTGCACGGGGCGACAAATGCTGGAGGGTTAGGCTGCAAACCGCAGACCACAACACAGTCTCTACTGATGTTTATATAGAAAATAAACCTCAGGGGGTGAAGAGCAGGAGAACGAAAGGAAAAGCTAAAGAGGAGAGAAAATATTTAGTATCTGCACCAGTTGTATTCCTGTAATTTTTTTAAAGGTTTTTTAATATTGCAATTAACAGCATGTTTTTAATTAACATGTAGCCTGCGGGAGGTAAACTGGTAAGACAAGTTCCCACTTTGGTCTATATATTCCCTTAAAAGATTACAAATATATTTTGCAGTATGTATGTGTTTGTAGTAAACTGGATGTGAATAATGTTCAATAAAGTGATGCAAATTATGACCAAAGGATGGCAGTGTTGCGAGCAGATATAACAATTTGTTCCTAGTTTTTTCTAAAATTGATCTTGGAATTTCCTATTTTGTGAATGGCCTTAGCAGAAAATCCACGTGGGACAAAGGTGGGGAAATGTTTAATGAGATAGGAGGTAAATGTGCACATCTTATTAAAATAAGTTTATAAAATCACATTGTGTTAGTCAGTATTTTTGTATGATTGTGTATTTCTGTTGTGCAGAAGAACTGTGTGTGTATGGGAGACCCCCGTGTCCACTGGTGTAGCGTAAAATTAAGCTAATCTGCTATTTCCAGTATTTAGTGTGGAGCCTGTTGTGGAAAGTGAGTGGCTGCAACATTAAGCATTTTAATAATTCCACTGTTTCTTGGATTTTGGTTAATAATTTTGGTTACTTCTGTAAACTTTCTTGTGTACAGTCAGAGTCCACTGCTGTACTTCCAGAGAGAATATTTTATTTTTGTTAGCCACAAGGTGGTTTCAGATTGTTGCCAAAGCTTTTTCACCCCCCCCCCCTCTGGATGAGAACATTTGCCATAAAATCAAACCCCCAGTAATTGTATCCTGTGAGGCTGCTCATTTTCCAGGCTACATATATATATATTTGAAAATATTTAAGTACTGAAAGTCAGGAGAAGGTTTATAAAATAAAGTAAATGAGCGATTACTTCACAGAAGAAAAATAATACATTTCAGAAAAGTGAATCTGCATATAGAGTATATCCATAATTGATGAAGTGTTCTGATGGGAAGATTCAGGTATTGATTGCAAATAGTTGTATTAGACTTTTGTTTAAACAATGGCCAAACAAATCTTTAATGTGCATCAAACCATAAGAACTTCCAAGTTCCAAGGTCCAAGGTTCTCTATCACAATGTTGGTTTATTTCTTACTTGAAGCAACAGCTGAAAATCTAACAGAGCAGGTTAGGATCCTGGGTAAACAATCACACTCAAAGCACATTCTCCTAAACCAATCAATGCTCTTAAATCATTTTAAAAAGTGAGAGCCATCAGTAGGCCACATGTGAAGTCCCATGACTCAACTCTGAAGAACTTTTCAGAAAAAAGTACCCAATTGTACTTTTTTGGGGTACAAAGGTTTGTCACTGGAATGGTACCCTCAAGGTATTTATGTACCCTTTATTGTAGGGACGTGTTGGTACTCTTCCAAACAAACCCAGAAAGTAAGGACATTTGTGTTTGGTCAGTTATTAGTTTGTCATATCGGATATCAATAAATCTGATATCCCTGTAAAGTCTGATCAGTCGCCCTTATTACGAGGTACAACCTGTAAAGAGAGTGCAACAATGTGCAGCACTGCTTGACGTGTGTTAGAAATAATCAGGGCATATTTTAAAATGTCCTCAGACCCTTAAACAGGTACACATAGTTATCATGAAGTCCAATATTAAACCTTTTGACTTTGAAGGCCTCATGTTAATAATTTTATGAATTACCTTTAAACTATACAACATGTCATTACTGTTTACTAATAAATCAGAGCAGATGTGTGCTGAGTGCTTCATACCAGCTAAAGAGCCTAATATTGAGCTTGTGTTTTTCAATTTTATAACCACATCAGTCTTATAAAAACTGATTCAGTTTATGAGTCAACTGAAACACTTGCAGAAAATTAACTTCTTTCCAATAAATCCACTCACTTGACTAAACTGTTCTTATCTTTAGTCTCCATTTAGAGCAATAATAGTCTGTTTAAAAGAGCTGGGATTGAATTTGAGAGAATAAGGGGAAAACATTCTCTCATGTCTCAATAAAAGGCTGCACCTGCAGCACATAAATTCAATGAAATAGATATTTGTGCTTTAATGATGTGGCAGTGGTATTGGTAAGCTTATTAATTTAATGTATGTGCCCTTTTTTTGCCAGCTTTTCTTTCTGTCTCGTTATTGTGATTTATCCTCCAATCCCAGTGCTTATTGGGTCTACAGTGATAAATGAATACCTACTTTCACATTAGCACTATAAGACTTTACTTCTCAGATTCACACATGCTGTTGTTTCATATGGTTTTAGATCGGAGAGCAAACATAATTGATGACAGCCTATTAAACATCTGTCAGGGGTTTTTGACAACCAGCCGTCTCTGTATTCTTTGGTTGATTTTTCATAAACTCTGATGATAGTTATAAAAAACCCACTGAGGGCTAAAAGTTTTCATTGCAGCAGAAATGTTTTGGACTCCTCCTTGCTACTTGTTCCAGGTCATCTCAGGTTTTCTCCGCTCAGTTATAAGTAATGTGGCTTGTCGTTTGTTATGATGGATTTTCCTGGTATTCCAGATGCATTTACACAAATGGACAATCTCTTCCTTCACACATTCTTTCCTCCCGCTTGCGTTGCGTAACACCTGTGCCTCCTGCGCTCAAGTTAAAACACGTTTGGCTTTTTTTGTGTAAACACTACCAGAATCAACTACTTGTGTAGCAGAAAGCCAAGTAGATTAATATGCATGAATAATTTAAATAGATTTCTCTCTCTACATATGCATGTCACGGCACCGCTCCTTGTCTTGCATAAAGAGAGATGAATTCTAGACCACGGTGTTTCAAGTAGTTTGACCTCAGAACACCCTCTGTGTCTCTCCAGACAGGAGCACCTCCTGAAAGATTTTATAGGGGAAGCCAGATGGAAGCCAGTGATAATCTCAGGTTTGCACACCAAAGCCAAAATGAAACATCAGGAGTTTAATTATGTTGTTAAACATAGGCTATTTGATCATTACTCTAAATAGAAAGTTAGGGATTCACCTTCTGATGCAGATTTGCTTCAGTCTACAGAGGATTTTCATGCAATAAAAGACATAAAATGATTATCTTATATTATGTATTTATTATCTACAATCCCATTTTCACTTAAATGCATTTGCAAAGTTGCGCATTAAGTTAGAAGTCTGTTGCTGAGTTTAGCAGAAACTCGCTTTTAGTTTTCTGCCTGCAAACACCATTGTCAAAATCTATGAAACTCAAGCTTGCCTTTTCTTTGTTGGAGGCCTTTTACGCAAAGAACAAGGTTTAATTGTTTAAGTAAATTTGAACATAATGCAATAGATATCAAAGCACTCTGTTAAAATGCCTGCAAGACTGACAAACAGCTTTTCTGCTTGCCAGGAAGGTAAATAAAAACAACGACATCAGTGACCTTAAAGGACCAAACCTGCCATGACAGTTATATTTATTGACTGCTTTACAGTCACTGCTCAATGACATGCCAAATTATGAAACCGTTCCTCTTTTTCAGTTGTGCTGACCTTGATTGCGAGCGCTCAATATATTCTTATAGGTTCAGCTCTGTTGTCTTTTATTAACAACAAAAGAAAAAGCGAATGTTTCCGCCTCTAGCTAAAAGAGTCATGTGTTAAAGGGATTAAAGACTGACAGTGGTAATGCCTGTTTAGGCACATAAATGCAGTTTCTAGCAACTTAATGACCATGCCGACTGCCCCGCTGCAATTGCTAATTATAAAGAAGGATTAACTGAGCCATACCACATCCAGCAGATCACCACTGACACATACGTAATAAAGACGAAGCTGCTTTGAGCCCCTCACAGAATCAATATTCTTCATGCCTTTAAATTGTTTTTTTTTTAAACAGAAGCTGCTGTTATTCAAGCATTCCTTTAAAACATGAAGGTAACTTCCCTGCTGCTTCCGTGTTCGTTTGAAATGTCATGCAGTATATAAAAAAGAATTTTAACTTATAACATCATAAAGCTTCTCACCTGCTAAAATGATTTTAAAATGTTTGACACAAAAATTATATAGCATTATATTACAGTATTATATAATTATAGATGTTCTGGGAAATCGCTATACAAGATGCATGAACTTTACAAAAATGTCTTTTAAAGAAGGGCCTGTGTTCAGTCCTAGGATGACTCAGATGACCACACGTCATTTTAACAGTCAAGCAAAGTCTTAAGACACCAGTTCAAGTATCCTTTCAAGTCTCTGACTCACCGGGCATGTCAAGTCTGAAGTCTTTGTGGGCCAAGTCCAAGTTAAGTCTCAAGTATTTGAGCTACTAGTTAAAGTGAAGTCTCAAATCTCTACGAACCCATGGTAACACCGGTGTCACCACCTGTTGCAAGGTTCTGGAGTATACAGTGACATTGTACTACAATAAACATATCTATAATAGTTTGATCTCTATATCATTTCCCCCTAAAGTTTGATCTATGGGGTTTACTTGTTCTGTTTTCTATTCTCTAAGGGTTTAGGTTCTTATGTCATAAAGGCCAAATCCGAGTCACCATGTCATTTTTACATATTTGAGAGCCAAGTCTTAATATTTTTGGTACAAGTTCAAGTCTAGGCTTAAGTAACTGTTCAATGATGTCTGATGTGCTGAGAGTTTAGTTGGTATTCCACAAGTTAATGAAGATTTAATTATTGAAATCATTTCAAAATGAATACAAATATTCTGCATGGCCCTTCTCTAAACTAAATGCTGCGGTGAAATCTGCACAAACCCACACTCATAGGATTTACTTTAAAATGACCACTGACCAACAGCTCTTGTTTAAATATTCCATTTTATTTTTCCTAGTGCACATTTTAGAAACTATCTGGCAGCAGCCTCTTAGCATTCTTCCAGTTTTTTTTTTATTAATTAGCAGCAAAATGCATTTTCTAAAAAATAAATATTAAAACACAAATCAACCTTTTTTTCTTCTGGAATATCAGTCGACTCACTCGATCAAAATGAAGCAAACTTTGTGTTTGTTGTTTGTAACCATCGCTGCTGCAGTTCTAATCTTGAACAGTAGGTGGTACTAAAGAGAAACAATACTGCTAAACAGCAGGAATGGCAGCAGAAGCAGAGTTTTAACATAACAAGAGTCTATAGGAGATCCATTCTTCATACACAAACTTAAATCGTTTTTTAGGTAGATGCCAGAGGAAACAGACATGCCTGCAGATTTTTCTTGTCATGGTTAAATGGATCAGAGTTCACCTTTAGCATCATCGAGTTCCTGTTTAATATGCAGTTTCTAAACTACAGAAAATGTCTATAAAGATCTGACAAACTAAAGTAATCCTGACGGACAGATGGACGTGTTGAGGTGTTAATTCTCAGACAGATGGTAAACACAACACTTGCCTCTCCAGCAGACCCAGTGCAGCTGACGTTTGAGGTCTAATTAAAACTAAAGGAGAATTTGAGAATCCTAACAGAACCGTCTCCATGGACAGGAGATTAAGATCAATGATCTGCAACAAATACAAACACAGCTCATTTGTTTATCCAGGTTTTCTGATATTCCAGACACATCGTTTGCGATATTAACCTTTAGAGTGCACGTCTGGGGAGTGGAGAAACAGGTTTTCTGCTTCTACAATTACACATGACTATACTTCACTAATTGGAAAGGTTCTTAAGAAATCACTTATGGACCAGTCACGTTATAAGATGTAAGGGAAACACTGGATTGGTTGTAGCACAACAAAGCAGGGCCACATTTTATCCTCACAAAGAGTTCCACCAAGTTACCAAAGTATTAAAGAAACTTCATGACAGGAAGGAGTTCTGCAGGCAGGTGAGCCTATGAGATCCAATGCCACAGGGGCGGATTTTTAACTTTTTCTAACTCAATAAATGCAAGTTTGTCTCAATAAAGTTACCTTAATAAATCAATGCAATGATTTAAATCTGAAACTTTTCCTCCTCAGGGCTGATTGTATATGACACGATGACCTCTGTATGAGACACAACTGTATATCTAGAGGCTCCTTTCACTGTTGAAGTGACCTCACAGAGAGTTGGACTATTCTGAGCTGTCAGGTTTTGCACAAATAACTTCTTCTCTTCCACGAAGAGCTCAGTCGTCCGTATGGAGTTAAAAGTCACTACGGTGCTTTTATTTAATGGAAGTGATTGAGCTGAGATGGTCGGGGCGGTTTTAATAGGATGCCTCCATCAAAGTGTTGTTTCTAAGTAAAAAAGCAGCACAGAAATTATGGATAATAACAGAGTTTGACTACCTTCAGCTAATTATGAAGCAGAAACAAACAAAAAAAAAACCCATTCACAATAAAATACAATAGCACAGAAAACAAAGGCGTTATGAAACCTTTAATCTAACAATACGACTGCATTCTTCTTCCAGTGTAAAGTACCAATCAAGTGGGTGGGCATGCTTCATTTGGACCGATTGAATCCTTTTGTTGTCTCTGTTTGAAAGAGCAAAGTTAATTATTTGCGATGCTCTTTTATGACTTGTTGAACCAGACACAGCTGGTTCTGTCCAATTTCCTTCTTTTGTTCCTTTGGCTGTATACCTCTGATTTAGGAAATTACACTAAAGTGCAACTCATTTAGGGGTTTGAGTGAAAAGTGTTTCAATGGAAAATGATTCTAATTGTAAACTAGATAAAATGCTTAAGAGTTTACATGTGGTGTCTTAAATGATCATTTTTCTTTCCCATGAAAACTGATGTTTGTTTTCATATAGGTTGGAATTTTGGGTGTTTTTGTTATAAACTACTCCACGGCTGAGGGTCCATATACACCTTTTGGCTCATCTCTTAATAACAAGTAACTAAAAAAATATATAAAGGCAATTTTTAAAAACTTTTAAGCTGTATAAAAACCAAATGTATTAACCTCAGTTGTTGCTATTCACATGGATCTTTTACACTCTAATCTTTGCCGTCACTCAATCACAACGCCAGACTTTGATCTTGTATTCTTTGCCAACTAAAACCATCAAAAAACACCTTATAGAAGCAAATGTTAACAATGAAAGTTCCATCAGTGCCAACCTAAACAGAACAGGCTTGTGACCCCAAATATCATCTCCACCAAACCTGCATTTCTTTCAGTCGTATTTGACAGGTTCATTTTTTAGCCTCTAACTGCTTCTCAATCAATGAGTCTCTAATAGTTTCCCGGCCTTTTCCCTTTTTGATCCCCCTCAAAACTTTTACCACAGTGTGTCACTAAACCTGATTACAAAGGGACAAAATGTGTTTGTGTGTTAGAGTGAATAAGAGAAAGACAAAGTGTGTTTATTTCCATCCCTTTATGTTGCGTTTTGCCTCTTTGCACCGAACAGTGTCAGTGATGAAGAGGCAGCCATTATTCCCCTCTGGCTCTCAGGCTGAAGTGGCTCGGCTGACATGGCAGCTAGCAGACAGAGCTTCGGCTCAGTTTTGATTGGCTAGCCAGTTAAGTGATTAAAAAATGTGCTGAGTTTATGGTTCGGGGCAAAGAACTTCACAGTCGAGGGAACAAGTGTGGTCCCATGCCAAAAGAAACTGAATCTGGGCGACCAGACTCAGGACAAAATGACTCTTTTACTTGATGTCCTCAGGTTGAGCTTTTTTTGAACTCGAAATCAAAGATATTATTAGACTTTTCTGTATTATTTGGTATCTCTGAGTCACAGAGAAACGAGGATGACGTTTTGTCAAGTTACATCTTTTTCATGAAAATACATTTGCTTAAAAAATGAAATAAAAACAGCATAATTACACAAACCAGTTTTAATTATTACACTGTCAGGGTTAGTGTGTGAAAGTTGTTGTTTTACTGTGCTCCAAGCTACACAATAGCATTATATTAGCTGATTAAGGCGCAGCTATAATCCTCAACAGTATAAATTAAACCTGGCTTTAATTAAGCTTAAAGAACAATCCCATATAATTAGAAAATATAAACAAAATGAAAAAGGTTCCAAGGTCTTAGCATTGGTAGGGACTAGACTCAGTTTATGAGTTGAACAGGCAACATAAAAATGAAATGAAATATCAGGTGGCGTTACACTCTGACTCATCTTTATATTGTGTTTTATTGGGCTTTGAACCCTCAGTGGGACAGAAAATAAGATGTGGTGACGTGCTTTTCAGAACGATCCCATTCTGATTCCAGGTCAAACTGCCCTCTGCACTGAAACAGCTCTCCACTGTGACAATAGCTGGCACCCTTGTGACAAGTGTTTCCAAAAGGCCTCATGACCATAAATGCTTTCTCTCATTATCCTTAAGCAGATGTATTCTGCCTCTCAGAATTGTTCAAATGCTATGATTTTAGGCGTTGGATTTCTTTATTTTAAAGTTGAGCCATGCCTTTAGGTTTCCTTTAGTTCTGCCACATCTCCCAGCTTGGACATTCGATGCCTGAAAACAGCCTCCATGATAATCAGAGGCAGGTTTTCAGATGGAAGATGGATAAAATGGTCCAAATGTCTTGCAAAAACCTTAATAGAATATCTTGCTAAGGTCTGTTGCAGTCCAACTTTTATTACTTTATTTGATATTATTTGGATGTCTTTCATCATGGGCACTAGTTTTTATTCTAGGAGTTTGCTGTCACCCATTCCTTAGATCTGCCAGGTATGGAGCATTACGATGCTTATGTGAGACTGGTAGGGCAGCGCCACAGCGCCCCCTATTGACGGGCTGCCACTGCGATCAACATGACTTGTGTTAACTGACGACCTTCATCCAGTAATGAGACCATGCCCTGAAGGACCGAAACAACCCCACACTGACTACCAACCAGTTACAATCGTGTTGATCGCAGTGGCGGCCCATCAATAGGGGGTGCTGGGGCGCTGCCCTACCACATTCTAAAAAGTAAAACCATCATTTACTTAAATTTTTTGGTTTAACATTTTACACTCAAGAATTTTGAGTAGACTGGCAACAATTATATTAAGTAAAAGTCAACTTTATTAATATAATTGTCTCCAATCTACTCAAAATTCTTGAGTGTAAAATGTTACACCAAAAAATTTAAGTAAATGATGGTTTTACTTTTTAGAGTGCAGCCTCGCATAAAGAGGAGGAGGAAGAAGATTAGAATCACAAAACAGTTTTTAAAAGAATCATGAAAATCAAACTAAACAACCTATCCACTATACATACTATAAGTGCTGTGTATAATTTGCATGTAGGTGTAGTTTTAAAATGTTCTCTCACTTTTTAACCACGTCCAAAAAGTAGTGTGATGTACATCCTGTTTCTTTGGGGTCTTTTGCGCATGCTTCAGGTGCAAAAATCTTTATCGTAGACCTACTTTATAACTGGCGCATGTGCACTAGAACCCCCTTTATTACAAAATATAGGAGAGTCTTGGGGTGCAAAATTTTGTGACCGATTCATGCGCAGAAAACCAGACTCTCAGCTCAGATCAGGACGTTGACCTGGATGCTCTAAGTAGCTGGTGGAGTTTTTATCATGGAGGAAACTAAATTAATATTTATTCAAAGAATCTTTTTTGACAGCTTGTGACAACACTGCAGATTGATTCCATATTGTGTCCTGATTTGATCAACTCAACGGTGAGTCTTTCAAAAACATTTTTTTTAATTTTATTTCCAATGCATCGCTCAATTCCCCCATTCCAAATGCCTATGAGCTAATGGTTAGGGTGAGCTGCGCTAAATCTTGATAAGTGATTTTATTCATTAAACAAACATGTTTTTGTTATTGTTGTGGCCGAACGTTAGACCTACACTTACTGTTGATTGAATACTTTGGTGTTATTGTTTCTTCCCTCCATTCATAAATGAAACTCCATGCAGATGAGAAACAAATTTAAACAAAAACACTGAAATTCCCTCGACATGGTAAAAACATCCAAATTAACAACACATCAAAATACAAATAAAGAACTTTCTGATAATTTCACAATTTTGTCAGTTATAAACAACCGAAGTGTAAACCAGCAGATGTTGGATAATAAAAGACAGATATAGAAAATGACTCAGTATTGGTTATAGGGCACAAACTAATTGTGGACATGTAGAAATACGCTGCTACGTCCTTGTTTTCTGTAGCTCCCTATCACACAAAGTACACCAAAGATTCCACGTGACTATTTTGGAACGTGTTTTAAAATCATTAAATATTGTTTGTCCTCCTTCCCAGGTTCTTTCACAATCATTAAGTGGATTTCAAGTCTTTATATTTCAATACTCTCGTTTGAACTTACTCTTCATCCTAACTATCTCGGGAAAAGAAAGTTCAGTTTTTTTTAAACACACTTATTTTGAGGTGAGGCATTCTGTCAGCACCAAGAAAAGCAAACATATCTATCTTAGCAAAGCACCAAATTGGATAAGACTGTGCCAAGTTTGTGCAGGGCAGCATGCCAGCAGAGAGCAGAGGAAAGGCTTTGAGGCTGCTGCAATAAAAAAATAAAAGTGACAACAATGGCTATAATATGGAAAATAAGACAATGGCACACTATATTCTAAGAAAAATCCAGAAAGGTCTAAAACTTAACATGCAAATTTAGTTTTTTTAATGTCCTGCATTATGTGTTAACACCCCTAAGCTATGAAAGTTTAATAACTTCCGTTTTTAGTTTGCATGTCATCAAGTTTTTACAAAAGTCTTCATAACTCTCAGTGTGGCCTCACTGTTCCCATTTCCACCACATTTCCTCTCGTTTCTATTTCTTTGCTTTACTAATGCGCACTCACACTGACACACAAACTATTTTGAGAAGACATCCAGCTGCCGCGGTGAGAGTGACTAATGACCCCTTTCACAGCACAAACACCACATAATCAGAGATGCTGAGGATCTGTGTCTGCCTGCTGTCCTGTCTGAGTAATTACGCCGGAGACTCAATTAATCTACTACCCAACAATCAAGCTCTACATACATGTTGAGTAATGCAGTCAACTCACATAGTAAGGAAAGAAAAACACTTTTAAAATGAGCAATTTTCAAACGGCAATTGTGCAACGTCCTACATCTAATGGTGTTCCTCTGATAAGCCTTCGGAGTTGTTCAGGGGAAATTAGAATTGTCATTTTAAAGCGAGCTGCAGTTAAAGATGGCTTAAAGCCATTTTGGGGTGGGCAGCTTTAGATTTGAAAGTAATTCAAAATAAAAGTGTAGCCTTTTTTTATGTTTGGTCACAGTATGCAAAAGATGAGCAGAAAATATGAAAATAAGTTTAAACAGGTGGATTTTATTTGACCTTTTGCTTGTGTTGTGGGACAGAGGAGCTGCTAGGATTGTGAGGCCTTATTTGATAAAAAGCACTCACAGTAACACGTTTATTCACACCATGCAAGTAGACATAGACTGATACAGTGGAGGTTCTAGAGCAGCATTAGAGAGAGTTGGGAGCAAGCTTGCTGTCAGGGGGGCACTTGCCTCCCCTTCTCCCCCCCAGAACCGCCCCTGGACTGGTATAAGATTATGATTGGGTAAAAAAAGATTGAGTTCTACAAAATTAGCAAAGAGTACCGTCTGTAAAAAGTCTGTTGCCAGTTTAATCCCCGCTTTACACAGATTCTAATTAAATGTGTATGAAGAGTGTACTTCAGGTAAACTCTTTATGTGCTGCCATTTCTGCAGCTACATTATCTTCTCTGTAGCAACACTACTTGATCAGAAAAAGGCTCTGCAGAGATTGTAGTGTATTTCAGTGTAAACAGAAAAATCCACCATGTTAAATGTTGAACGAATATTTAAAATAGCCTAATAAAATGACTTAAAAGTGGTTTTTATGGTAGAAAGTTTATAAATTGTGCTATATCAATTGGCAAGAGGCCATCTTAACTGATGCAGGGACTTTTGGAAGCTGATAAGGAGAAGGACGCTGGAAACTGAATAGGTTAACTGGGCAGTCTTTAAATGTTGTTGGAGGAAATGCTGGCAGGCACAGATTTTTGATTCCTTAAAATGCCGTCCTAATAACTTATCTTCATCATCATGAACCCATAAAAGCTATGAATGTTAATGGAAGTGTTCAATACATCATCATACCTATTTATAGTTACTTTAATGCTGATACACAGATGCATACAGTGTAAGGTATGCTGACAGTCACTGTGTTCGAGACTTCATGTTCTGACAACAAATTAAATCTGTCAGCTGTTTGCTTTCAAAGACAAATTTTTGTTTTCATGTAATCATAAATATTTAGCTAACATTTAAAATCAGTGTTCACTAAAACACCAGAGAACCAGTGTTTTTTTTTGTTTTTTTTTACGCATGGCATATAAAAACACACCGAGAAGATTTCTTCAAACATATAACAGTCAGATATAGTTCTAAAATAAACCTGTTTATTACAGAGTTTTAGTTCATTAGCAAACTTTGGAAGCCTGACAATTTAAGTTATAGTTAATTATCCTTGTAGTGACCATTCAGCAGGATCAAATCCAATCCACTTTAGTTAGAAAGCACATTTAAAACAAAAAGGTTAAGTCAAAGAGCTGTACACAGTGCATGCACAAATAAAATACATGTTTAAAAGACATAAATAAAAACCAGATTTTTAAAAAATCACATCCAGATAAAAACATATAACCACAGGTGTTTTATCATGCTAACACTTGTGGTTTATTTTAACACCAAAAACAGACCCGTCCAAAAACAGACCCGTCCCTAGAAACGTTTCTCTGAAATACACATTTAGATTAAAAAGACTGAGTAAAGAACACATGAGGGAGGCAGGAAGAATAGAACTACAGTGGTCATGTTAACGTCTACAGTCTGAAATAGTCTGATAATCAGGCTCGTACGTAATAAGACGAGAAACCGAGTGTCCAAAATAGATTAAACCTATGTTTTATTTATCATTTCTGAATCAGCTCATATACATTTGGACAAAATGATGCACATTCATGCTGAGTGCTTACTGGCTCTAGAATGCCTCACTGTCATTAAAACTTGTAGAGAAGGAGTTTACCGTTTAAGGTCACTAAAATTGACCCAACAGACTGCTTAAGTGTGTACATCCCTGCTATATTTGCACAGATTTTTATGCACAAAAGTATTGCACATCCCTCATAACAGTAACCGTATTCAGTTTGATAGTTCTGTGACTTTATCTGGTAATGACTTTTGATGATTGTACATTGTTTTACTAGTATCTATGTTAGTATTATTGCATATTTTTGTGCCATGACTTTTTTGCTTTAGTTTTCTATTTTACATATATCTTTTTGTTCTTGTGTGAACTTGTTTTTTTTTTCTCTACTTGCCTGTAACTTGCTGCTGGTGCACCTGAATCCCCCATTGAGGGACAATAAAGGGCTATTTTATTCTAATGTCCCAAAATTAGACCGATCAAATTTAGAGGATATAAAATATTTGTGTGTAATTATTATTATTGTGGTTGTAATCATTAGGCTCAATATTGAATGCTTTTTTAAATTCCCGTTACTTATCAGACAGCAGATGGATCAACACCTGCCAGCTCATTATGTTGAGTTTTATCCATTAACAGTAACAACTTTCTGTTTTTTATGTGCCTTTTTTAATTTAGGATTCAATAAAAGTCATTTATATCGTTTCTTCCTCTTTCGTTTCTTTCTCTATGTGATTTTGAGGAATCTAAAATATGAGCTATAGCTCCATGTTTGCTCCTCAGCTGATCTGTTTACCAGGTAATGAAAATAAGTTACTGGAATTCATATTGAGTCAAAGGTTTTAAATGTAGTTGTGACTGTTTTTTATTCACGTAGAAATTAAAAATAAGTCCGAGAATCATAACCAATGTTTGCCTATAGAAAAATAAATTTTTCCTAATTTTATTTTCTTCTCTTTCTAAATGATCAAAAAACAACAACAACCATAATAAATCCCTAAATCTGTAGGTTTCATGTGGTGTTACACATCGAGACTTTTTGAGCCAAGTAAAAGAAACAAAGCTGACCAATAAAACGACAGCAGCTCTGTTACTTCCCCTCAGTGTTGTTCAGACCTGGAACCTAATTGAGACTCTTTCACTAGATTATAACAGCCTAGGGTGAACAGGTGTCCCTTTTGTGTGAGACTCCACAGCACTTTTATCTTTCAAACACTCATCCCACAAATTGAGATGATGTCCCACATTCTGATTGTCTCTGCTTTTCAAAAGTCAGCACAACAAGACAGCTGTTTTTCTAAGATTTGGCTTATATCCAGTGGCTGTGATGAAAGCAGGGAAGGCTGTTACCAGAGAGCCTGCGTGTTTAATGGGTAGAAAACTGTTCTCACGTGGGTGAAGCGCGTGTTATTTCTCGTTTGATGCTTGGCTACACCCAAAGGGGAAAATTACCACAAAGGAAAGGAAACGGCTACAAACAATGCACCCCTGCTGAAAACTACAACAAAAAATACTGCCGGAAAGAAAAGGTAGCAGCAGCTGCAATAATCAGCATTTACCACAATGTGCAGCCCACTGTGCTACAAACCTAGCACAAGATACTTTTTTCTAAAACACACACACACACCTATACACACAGAGATAACACTTTAAGTTTGATAAAAAAAGATATATGAGAAACAAAGGACCATCAATTTCCAGGCAGACTACATGTGGGCCTGACTTAGATTAACCACTTCTACTAAATATGGCCGGTCTGCTTTTATTTAGGTTTTCATCAATCTTTTATTGTTCAAAGTTGTTAAACTTTTTTTTTTTTTCTTCTGAGCGGTTGCGATTGTGACTTTACCTTGAATTTCTGAACAAAAATGTAGAATAAAGCATAAAAGCTAATGAAAAGATTGTGAGCTAAATGAAATAAAAACCCTGTTTTCTTCAAGTTAAACAAAAAGAATCTGTGAAGAGAATAGAAGCACCACTACATTCCTTAAATAGATACTTAGTTTTTACCTTTGGTTGAGTGTAGCTATGAATATCAAACAGCAATTATAGGAACAGCTCTGCAGCGTTCTCCAGCTTCACTTAAAAAAATGACTTACAGAAAACGAACTTGTATTACTGCTAATTACTGCTCAGCTCACCGATGCTAATATTATTAGCCTCGGGCATACTCATATGAACTTATTAGTTAAGCCTATCACCTACTGGTGTAGCATTTAATATTTTTCTTGCAGCAGCTCACCAATTTGGAAGTTCAACGGACTACACAGACCTCAGGATGCAGGAACATGGGCTCTTTGAAGCAGTCAGCTGCACATCATCTTGCTCTGCTGTAGTTCAGCATCAGAGTTGGGCCTAATCATGTTGTGGGCTTTAATTGGCTAAAGCACTCCGATCATTAACCCTTTCTGAGCTGGGCTAGAATTGATTCATTTCATCAGGTTCTGTGTATTTTATAAGAGCAGTAAGACCTTGAAAGCCAGATGGAATTAGCTTATAGACCAGATACTCTGGGGGCTGCCAGCTGACGATCATTGGTCTGTTGGTCTTCGTTAAGTTAGTCAAAATGTGAAATTTTCTCAGCATTTGACCGATCCCTGAGGAGCAGGAACTGAACTTCTCACCTTTACATTTTTGAGCTGCTTAGTTGAAATACTTTTACTTGAGCAATGGTTATTTTAGATATGTTTTTCCCCCACTCAGATTTGTTATTTGATGAATGTTTCGTCATGATAGCTCCTCAGTCCCCCTGCTCACCTGCTCCAACCCACCTGCTCAGCATTACACCAATCACCTGCCCCTGTAGTTAGTCCACTGTCAGACCTCTTGTCCTGCTTGCCCTCATTCCTTGGTTCTTAGAGGTTTTGTGTTTTACTGACTCATCAGATTTTTCTTTTCTATTAAAATATTATGAATTCAATCCTTGTCTCCTTGCTGACTTCATTCCTCCTGTTTTTGGATCCTCACACCCAAACGTGACAAGAAGGCAGCACCATACTGTTGAATCACAGCCAGAAGTTTGAAGGTTCAGATACTAGCTGTATTGTTGTTAATGTATACTCTAGTTTCCTCTGCAGTCCAAAAACATGAATGTTTGATTAATCCGAACTCTAAATAACCCTTAGATGTGAGTGCATGTGTCTCATTTGTCTGTATGTGACCCCACGACTCAGCTGTTGGTAGCTGGAAATAGTTACTCACTCTAGTTACCCCTTAAAAAGAAAAGCAGGTTTAACAAAATGGATAAAAAGATGCATAAAGTTTTAAAAAGTGTGTGATCATGTATCAGAGACTCAGTGGCAGAATGGCACCATGAGAATGAAGACAAAACATTTCAATTCTGTACAAATTACCAAGGTCTCAAAGTTTATTGAAAAAACAGAACACCCCTCTTGAATTCTACCTTTAAGGGACTTAACAGAACTGTGTTTCAAAAACAGAGTAAAGACAACCTTTCCTACATTCGATTTGTCAAGAAAGTTAACCACTACCAACACTGTTGAGTAATGATTTTTGGAAGATTAGTTCTGATTCTGACATAAATGCATAGGATTTTTTAGGATTTCTTTCAAGATATAACCTCTGAAGAGCCAGTTTGAACACTTCACTTTGTTCCTCCTGTGGCAGGTGGAGGTGCTTAGAGAGGAGGATTTATTGGGTAGCCTGTCATTGGGACTGCCACCATCTTTTGATAGAAATGCATTTCTATTTGTAAAATAATGTCAAGATGGTCTCATATCCTGTCAGTGTCCACATCAATCTGTGACCAGGCTGTTCCTTCAGCTTTTTGTGTCAGGATGTCTCTACCTGTAGTAGTAACCAGACCACATTCTTTAAAAGTTACTATTCTGATAATCAGTAACTGTTTTACTTCAATTCCAGCTCCAATATACGTTTTGCCCTAACACAGGTCAAATCTTTAAACAGCTAAAGTTCTGCCTTCATTCACTGACGTCCACTAGTCGTCTTCCAGGTAAGTAAGGATTGTTGTCAGGTAGGTGCTGCTTTAAATCAGTTTTTTAGATTCCATCATCTTTCTGGCATTCAGGCAGTGAAGGTGAACCAAGATTAAGAACCAGCGGAGCCCCCTCAGAGTGAACTCCTTCCACTTATTTTCACCCAGGCCATGGGTCTTCCCTCAGAAACCATAAGGCTCCTGTAACCCGCCAGCACACCTTTCAAAGACTTCCAGGAGCTCTTCCAAATCAATACATCACTGGACATACAAGCAGAAATATTCAGAGCCCATTCTCTGGCCTAAGAGCATTGGGAAACCACCATCTTGTTCACTCTGAAGAGCTCCCATGTTTGAGTGCAACAGAGCTGACCTCACTCACAACCTCTCACCCACAGTGACTCCAGAGCCCTTCTCACAGATTAGTGCCAGTCTGTGCTGCGTATAGAGGTGAACTAAAATTAGATTTCAAACCCCCAACCTCCCACACGAGCTTGGGTCCTTCCGCACCAATAAATGTGTTTCGTGACCCTGTAACCAGCTTCAGCACTTTACATATTACAGATGGACAGATTACTAAACAGTAGAATCAAAAAAAAAAAAACACGCTGCCATGTTGGTGAGGGGAAACACTCTGGACATGCATTATGCAAGAACAAATATTAGCCTCTGACTAGCACAATCATTATGATCTAATGTCCCGTGCATTAATACATGCATCAGTTCAGTCTCAAGGTAAATTTTTAAGATTACACCAAATTAAATAAAACACATCAGGATTCAGTAGTGTGGATACTTTTATTCTGTTTTATTAAAATGCAGTCCTTAAACCCCCCGTTGATGTAGGAACTGTTAGAACTTGGCACTTGATGAAGCGCTCATATTTATCCATATCTTGATTGAAAATACATCTGACATGCTGAAGTAACAGCTGTGGCCTCTAAATCTGACAGAACTCTTATTGATTTCTGTCTTGAGGATAGAGCAGACAGCTATGCCTCTTCTTTTGTTTTCCATGCTTTAAACAGCTTCTGTCCTATGTCCACTCACAAAATGTCACATTAGGAGACGAACATTATAATTCATGGAGACTATTTGTTATTGATAGATGCCCAGTAAGAAACAATGTGGAAAAACAAATCTTTTAATTTGTAGGAGCTAAATTATGGGGTGGTTGTAGCTATTAGTTAAAAGCTAACAAATCAGTATTTGGTTAAAATAAAAATAAACTTTAAAATCTAAATTAATTGAGAAGATAAATGATTATGTGCAGACTGTGAGGTTGTTTGGACAGTGGTATTTTATAGTGTGTGGTTGTTTCTGTCTTGAAAATTTTTTGTGACTTTGAATTGGAATGGGAACCAATAGGATGTCATTTATTCATTCATAACTACTGAGAACTGAATGGAAAAATTGAAGAATTGTCTCTCGAGACCTGCATTAATGAGCTCTCTGTGACATGTGCTTGGTTTTCATTAAAGGAAGCCGTTTTTTAGGATGTGGGATTTGTTGTTGGAGCTTTGCTTTTGTAACGGAAATATTCATTGTTGAGGCGCAGACTGGATGGGAGCAGGTGAGGAGGTGAGCTGTGGAGGGATTAACAACTTCATTGCACTTGGTGTTGTCATGGCCCTTCACCAGATGGTGAGGGGAAGCAGATGCGGGTCTCTGACAGCCTTCAGCTACTGTGTTCAATTGTTACTGCACGCTTTGGGGGTTACCCACAGACCACGGAGAACCAGCTTTGCTGTGCTACTGAACTTTCGCTTCTATTTCCTCTTGTAAAACAAGAAGGCCCTTTTCAGCTTTTTAGCACAAAGAAAGTTATTCCCCCAAAAGACTTGTGTAAGTGGTTCAAGGTTTGCAGAAACAGAGGGAGGTCTGTCCTCTGAAGAATGGTTTCTGCGTGTCTGAAGAGGGCTTCCAGATGGTGAAAGCTCTGAGTGTACATCCGTCACTGCTCCTCCCAGAAGCACCATGCTAGTAGAGCTATCTTGGCATCCTATGCAGCAATGGGGTTTTAATGAAAACTACTTGGTGGCTGGAAGAAAATTAAAACGACAGCCAAAAAAAAAAAAGCTTATGAATGTCTTGGTTTTGTGTTGTGGCGTGTTTTTTTTCCCTTCATTGTAAACAACACATTTTGACTCTCATAAGCTTTCTAATGAATGATTAAGGATTACTTTTTTATTGGAATATATATGCAATGTAAATAGGTAGATGGTATTAAAATATTAATATGAAAAGAAATGCTTAATGGAAAAAAGGTAAGTAAAAGCAGCTTTTTGAAGGTCAAAACCCACAAAGTTCTTTACATTAAAACAAGCATAAAACATCCTCTTAAAACTAGTTAGCCTGAATAAATGATTCTTCTACTGCTGCTTTAAAGAACTGACAGAATCAAGGCAATGCAGAGGAGGTAAAGCAATGGATGACATGTCCGGTGAATAGGCTGGCCAAGAACTGAGATGTTTTCAGCTTCCAGGAATTGTATACAGATCCTTCTAATACAGTATGGACCCATGCATTATGCTGCAACATGAGGTGATGACCTCAGGATCTCATAATGGTATCTTTGTGCATTCAAAATCCCATCAATAAAATGCACAGAGATATGTGATGAGATCCAGGTCTGATGGTAATCAGTGGGTGTGTCTGGTGAAACTGAACTCAAGTGGTTAGTCAGTTTATTCAAGTTTTATCAAGAAAAGCTGTATTTTTTTTCACAAATAACGTTTTCTTAGGCTATTTTTGCCTGATTATGACATTTTGTTTGCTGATTTGAAGTTTGAAAGTTAAACGTTTTCAGTTATGGTCCATATAAGACATAAAACCACTTAGAAGACTAAGGCTACGTTCACACTGCAGCCAAAAGCGCATCAAATCCAATTATTTCCTATGTGACCATCGGACTTTTAAAAGATCGTTGTTGTCTGAACTTCACAGATCCCATTTTTTTCAAATCCGATCCAGGTCACTTTCATATGTGATAATGAATCTGAAACATGTCTGGTGTTTTTGAAAGTGGCTTCAGTCTGAACAGACATGTCACATTGAATCCACCTCATACGTCACTGATAGGAGACAGACATCACTAATCTGCGTCGATGGAGGGAACTGCTCCAACACGTATGGAGCCAGTCAGTGGACAAAAAGGGAGGTTTTGGACTTGATTAGTATATGGGGTGACAATTCTGCTCAAGTGAAACTTGAGGGTTCTTAACTGTAACTGTGCACAAATCTCTAGCGGCCAATTTACTCCCATAAACAGAGCGCGTTACGTGTGACGTCTTGTCATTTTCTGTGCATGCGGGCCGCTTTGGGGCCGTGAAATGTTCACACTGCTTGTTTGCTGTTGCATTTCAATTAAAGTGTGAACAGCCACACAAAAAAAATCTGATTTAATTAAACAATCTGAATTGAGCATTAAGACCTGCAGTTTGAAAGCTTTGGATCTTTATTGGTTTTTTTAGTACATAACATGTACAGAGCATGGTTAGTATTTTACTACTGAAATAGGAATATATTTGTTAAATAAATAAATATTACATTAGCAATATGATACAAGTCAATCGCGATCACACTGACTCATTTGAATATTTGAATTGGAACATTTACCTGAAACATCTGTTTCCAGATTTCCACAGTTCGTTTTACCAAAAGCTCCATATTAATCAGGTTTTGTTTCCTTTATGTTGTTTCTCTTTGTTTTACTATTACATGTGTTGTTAGGTGTTATTCGGTTTTAGTTCTGACAATTTTAACACTCATGAAAACTGTTGGTGGCAAAAAATTCAAGATAATAAATATAAAAACATAAAAAAAGACATTGTGTTAAGTAGTCTCTGTGCCATACTAAGACACATATCATTTAAAGTCAAATATGCTTTTCATTCATTCATTTTGCGCCTAATCATTATTTTAGCCTTCCAAGATCAGAAATGTAGGATGTTGAAGTGTGAGTGCAGAACATGAACAGTAAATCATCACATCTGGCTCCTTTCATTGTTTTCCTGAGCTCATAACTTTAGCTTTCAATACAGAAACATAAAATATGTTCTCATAAAAGCTTGTGATTGCCAGACCTTGAGAGGATAACAAAACAATTGATAGATAGGGTGAAAAGTAAATATGGACATTTAATGAGGAAAAAACTAAAGCTTATGAGGCCTGTAAAGTATTAACAGGAGAGTAACAAAAGGTGGTATGTCTGTGTGAATGTTAGGAAGAGACATTGTCAGACATAATGTATACAGATGGATTGTGGGCAGGTTCCAACAGTAACTGAAGTTATTATTCACTAAGGACTAAGTGAAGTCAATCATTTGTCTCCTTCAGATGCTGAACAGTAAAGCAAAACAGAGACAAGAAGTGTTTTATTGGCAACATTACTAAGAAAACTACAGTAGATTATAAGACTAGAGAGAAGTGATGAGGCTCTTGCAATGGGAATCTTGACTGAGCTCAGCAAAAAGAGTCTTCTCTTTTGGCTCCTAAAGTTCTCCTCACCCAGTAAGAATTCTCTTCATCTATATTTAATCCCATCTCAGCAAGGTTTTGACATATTTGTGTGTTCCTACATGTAGAATTACCTTTTTGGTTGCATATCTGTGGATTTGGTGCCATTTTTAAACAGGATGGTTTAATCTATTGTCTGGAAAAAAAAAACATGTTACCAGTGTGTTAGGGAGAATATCAAACGACTCTGATGAACGAAGAGGAAACCAGTTTGTTCTTGCAGCAAGGGTAGATCAGCTCAATGCAACATGGCACTCAGAGCATCAGCTACAAAGAGAGAATCTCCCTTGTACGTTTATTTATACACAAGGATTGTAGAAACATAACGGAAACACGGGTTCAGGAAATACAATGATGTGATTATAGGTCAAGTAAAGGTTTGTGTGTGTGTGTAGGTGTAAGTTGAAGAATGAGGAAGTGTAGGTGTTCAGACTGGTTCTGGTGTGTGTGTGTGTCTGAGTTTGTGAAAATAAGGAACTGAAAGTGAGTGTGGTGTGACAGTCATGTACAGAGAAACAAGTAGGTCAAATGTCAACTGGAACACAGGGTTATATGCACAATATAATAAAATAAAAATATGAGTAAATATAAGTAAAGATAATAAGGAAATAAACTCTCTCTAACATTCCTCCCTGTTTATCATTTGAAGATAATTATGTAAAAAACATCAAACATAGTCACTTGACAAGCATTTTCAACCATGTTATCATACTTTACATCATTTTTTCTTGCATTTCCAGAGCAAATTGCTCTTCGAGATCTTTGTCATCAGAGGGGATTGCAACATAATTAACAAGAGAAACATTAATCATTTTCATCATCATTGAACGAAAACATGGAATTACACAGGAAATAAAAATACAAAATAATAAAAGAATAGCTCCTAGAGGCACAAGAATTCTGAATAGTTTTTCTTTCCAAGAACCAGATGAGTGGTTTACCATTACCATATCCCATTTGAGTGGCTGTGGGAGTTGTTTTCTAATTGTCATTGGACTGTCCGACAGTGTGGAAGGGATGACGACGGTTGTTGTCCTGTTGAGCGGTACACAGAAGAGGTTTACAAGTGGTGTGTTGGTTGAGCAGGTGTTGGGGTCCGTTATAGAGCGTCTCAGGCGTGTTGCAGTTGTTGTAGATGGAGCGTCAGGTGGAAGGAAGGTGTACAGCAGGAGAGCGAGAATCAGGGCTGATATGCCCAGGAACAGTCGTCTGTAAGACACGCTTGACATCATCTTCTTCTTTTCTTCACCGGTTTGAGACGTGGAGGTCTAGTTGGCCACTCCACCCCTTTGAAGCCGGTCTATGCGGTGCTGCTCTAGTAGCAGATCAGTTAGTTCTTCTCACCCAGTTGCACAAGTTTGCAGTGAGATTTGTGGATCCAAGATGGTCGCTCTGCAATTTTGAATGATGTAGGCGTGGTCAATAACACCTGAAAAGGACCCGTCCACCGTGGAGACGCCCAGTTGTCACGTTTCAGGACTTTGATGAGGACCCAATCTCCTGGCTTTAGAGTCTGCAAAATAGGAACAGAACTTTCTGGGAGATCATTGGGTTCTTTAACCTGCTTTTTGTTAAACATATGAATCATCCAATCAGCCAGGGTGTGTTCCCTGTCACTCTTAATGAGGTTATCGTTCATATAGGGAATTGGAAACCTTCTCCCGTGTACCACTTCAAAAGGAGTTAAACCACCATTAAAAGTCGTTATCCTCATCCACAGTTTAACTAATGAAATACAGTCTGGCCATTGGCGCCCTGTTTCTGCCATCGTTTTTCTTAGTCTTTCTTTGATTGTAGCATTTGTACGTTCAATTAGCCCTGCGGACTGTGGGTGATACGAAGTATGATGTTTTAAATTGAATCCTAAAGTCTCTGCACACTTTGTTAATACTTCATTTACAAAGTGAATACCATTATCTGAGCGAATGATTTTTGGGATACCATAAGTGGGGAAGAAATGCATGCATAGATGTTTAGCTACTGTTATGGCTGTGCAGTTCTTTGTGGGATAAATCTCAGGCCATCTAGAAAAAACATCAATTATGACTAAGCAGTATTTGTACCCTTGTGCAATAGATAGTTCGATAAAATCCATGTGGATACTTCAAAAGGATGGTCTGGTTCTGGAAACTTTCCTCTTTTTGGTTTTAATCTACCTTGAGCATTATTTTTTAAACATATCATACATTTTCTGCAAAAGTCTTTAGCAAAATCAGAAAAATTTATAGTATGGAAAATAGAATTCACTAAGTTTGTCATTCCCCCTGATGAGACATGGGTGAGTCCATGGCTCATTAATGCTGCAGTTTGATACAAGGACTTGGGGAGTATGGGTTTGTTATTTACATGTTCAATGTCATTAGTGAGTACAGGATTAAATTTTAACCATGATTTTTGTTCATTAATTGGTGCAGATGTTTGTGCATCCCTCAAAACCTCATCAGGTATTGGATGAAGCACAAAAGTTCCTGAGTTGTCTTGAAGGCTGAGCTTTGTAGCTGTTTTTGCTGACAGATCTGCAAAGTTGTTCCCTTTGTTGATGGGTGAGTCATTTTGTAGATGAGCCTGGCATTTGCATAAGGCTAGTTTCTTAGGTAATTGTACAGCGTTTAACAATTCAGTTAGGATGGCAGCATGAGTTAATTTTTTTCCAGAAGATGTGATCACTTTATCTTTAATTTTGTGAAATTGGCTGTCATATTGAGGATCAGGGCCTGGAACTTGTTTATACCTCATTGTGACATGTAGGTCTTCTGGTTTCATAAATTCTGATTTAGAAAAATTACAATAATCCCTGCTGATTACTTTCTGTTTTGTGATTTTTATAAGTTCTCGTGCTGCGTGTTGCTGTCCTAAATCAAGGCTCCAGTAGTAATGGTGCTCATTGAATCCCTGTACTACAAAAGCATCATCAGCATCTCTGGGCATGACCTCAGCCCTCATGCCCTGTGATGTTGAAATCACAGCAATGTTTAATTTGCACATCATGTCTCGTCCTAATAGATTAATGGGGCAAGATGGATCGATCAAAATTGGGCAATAAACTATCTGTCCTGTTTCTTTATCCACTATTGTCATTTGTTTTGTCAAGTGGTGTTGTTTTACATGTCCACTAGCTGTTTTCACAAACACCGCCTCCTTAGAATATTCAACCCTGGGAGGAGGTGAGGTCAAAACAGTTCTGCATGCTCCGGTGTCACACAGACAATGATATAATTTTCCATTTATCATTATATCTCTGTATGGTAAGTCAGTTCTATCCTCCCATGTGAGTAGAGCTGCGAAAATGTCAACATCTGGTATTTTTGTGGGCTCAGCAGAATCTAGTCACATCTGAGGTGAGAGGTTGTAGACACTGTTTGGGTTGTAGGGAATTTTTTGAGATTGTTGTTGAGTTTGATTTTGCTGATTTTGGGTCTGCTGTTGATTCTGCTGATTCTGTGGATTTTTTCTACAATCTCTAGCAAAATGACCTGGTCTTCCACAGTACCAGCAGTTTTCATCAGCATTTTGCCTAAAGTATCCTCTCCCCCCTCTTCCACGGTGGGAGTTTCCTCCCCTTCCCCGTGGATAACCACGTCCTCTGCTCGTGACTTGACCAGCAAAAGCGACGAGGTCAGGAGCAACAAGGAAAGATTGTTGGACTTTGGATATAACAACTTTTTGAGCGTGTGTCGCATATTCAACCGCTTGTTGGACAGAACCGGTGTCTTGGTGTACCCAGTTCTTTTTTATGAATTTTTGTATGTCAGGAGTGCATCCTTCTAAGAAGGCACGTTTTAATTGTTGTTGATATGAGCTGTTTTGATCGTCATTTTGTGGGATACCTGAATTAGCCTTGAAAATTGGTTCCAGTCTGGCTATGTAGTCAACTGGAAGTTCGTCGTCTTTTTGTTTACACGCGGAAATTTTGCCGTAATTGGCGCGTTTTTGAAAGACGGTTTTTACTCTGTCACCGAACTGGTCGAGAGCCGTTCTGAGTTCGAGTGAGCCAGCTCGTAAAGGGTCAGGATTGGCACCGGCGTTATGTCCGGTGAAGTCGCCGCGAACACGACCAAATTTGTGTCCAAATTTTAATTGTATCACGTGATATAGCTCGGCACCGTTTAACTGGAAACTTTGAGCGAGTTCTTTTAGGTCGTTCACAAACAAGTCTGGGTCATCCTCAAAGTTCCCTAGTCCGTCAGCTGCCTTTCTCACGTCCTCTTTAGTCCATGGTCTAAAAATCTGAATGGTTGGACGAACGTCAACTCCCTGACCATATCGTGGGTTAGCAACTTCGACCAAAGGACAAACAAGTTGGTCTGAGTCATCGTTAGATAGGGTGTGTTCCCCTGTAACTGGGTAGAGTCTTGGCTTACATCCATCTACTTTATGCTGATCCTTAGCTTGTCTATTCTGTTGTTGTCGTATCTCTGTCATCTTCCTTTCATTGTCTGAAGTCTGTGGTTGAGTTGTGTCGTCATCTGAGTGAGGACTGGGGGAAGGTTGTTGTCCAGTCGCTCCTTCTAAGTCCTGT
>SSNR01000720.1:44787-60750 GCA_006937965.1 Callopanchax toddi | reverse complement strand
GTTTATACCTCATTGTGACATGTAGGTCTTCTGGTTTCATAAATTCTGATTTAGAAAAATTACAATAATCCCTGCTGATTACTTTCTGTTTTGTGATTTTTATAAGTTCTCGTGCTGCGTGTTGCTGTCCTAAATCAAGGCTCCAGTAGTAATGGTGCTCATTGAATCCCTGTACTACAAAAGCATCATCAGCATCTCTGGGCATGACCTCAGCCCTCATGCCCTGTGATGTTGAAATCACAGCAATGTTTAATTTGCACATCATGTCTCGTCCTAATAGATTAATGGGGCAAGATGGATCGATCAAAATTGGGCAATAAACTATCTGTCCTGTTTCTTTATCCACTATTGTCATTTGTTTTGTCAAGTGGTGTTGTTTTACATGTCCACTAGCTGTTTTCACAAACACCGCCTCCTTAGAATATTCAACCCTGGGAGGAGGTGAGGTCAAAACAGTTCTGCATGCTCCGGTGTCACACAGACAATGATATAATTTTCCATTTATCATTATATCTCTGTATGGTAAGTCAGTTCTATCCTCCCATGTGAGTAGAGCTGCGAAAATGTCAACATCTGGTATTTTTGTGGGCTCAGCAGAATCTAGTCACATCTGAGGTGAGAGGTTGTAGACACTGTTTGGGTTGTAGGGAATTTTTTGAGATTGTTGTTGATTTTGATTTTGTTGATTTTGGGTCTGCTGTTGATTCTGCTGATTCTGTGGATTTTTTCTACAATCTCTAGCAAAATGACCTGGTCTTCCACAGTACCAGCAGTTTTCATCAGCATTTTGCCTAAAGTATCCTCTCTCTCCTCTTCCACGGTGGGAGTTTCCTCCCCTTCCCCGTGGATAACCACGTCCTCTGCTCGTGACTTGACCAGCAAAAGCGACGAGGTCAGGAGCAACAAGGAAAGATTGTTGGACTTTGGATATAACAACTTTTTGAGCGTGTGTCGCATATTCAACCACTTGTTGGACAGAACCGGTGTCTTGGTGTACCCAGTTCTTTTTTATGAATTTTTGTATGTCAGGAGTGCATCCTTCTAAGAAGGCACGTTTTAATTGTTGTTGATATGAGCTGTTTTGATCGTCATTTTGTGGGATACCTGAATTAGCCTTGAAAATTGGTTCCAGTCTGGCTATATAGTCAACTGGAAGTTCGTCGTCTTTTTGTTTACACGCGGAAATTTTGCCGTAATTGGCGCGTTTTTGAAAGACGGTTTTTACTCTGTCACCGAACTGGTCGAGAGCCGTTCTGAGTTCGAGTGAGCCAGCTCGTAAAGGGTCAGGATTGGCACCGGCGTTATGTCCGGTGAAGTCGCCGCGAACACGACCAAATTTGTGTCCAAATTTTAATTGTATCACGTGATATAGCTCGGCACCGTTTAACTGGAAACTTTGAGCGAGTTCTTTTAGGTCGTTCACAAACAAGTCTGGGTCATCCTCAAAGTTCCCTAGTCCGTCAGCTGCCTTTCTCACGTCCTCTTTAGTCCATGGTCTAAAAATCTGAATGGTTGGACGAACGTCAACTCCCTGACCATATCGTGGGTTAGCAACTTCGACCAAAGGACAAACAAGTTGGTCTGAGTCATCGTTAGATAGGGTGTGTTCCCCTGTAACTGGGTAGAGTCTTGGCTTACATCCATCTACTTTATGCTGATCCTTAGCTTGTCTATTCTGTTGTTGTCGTATCTCTGTCATCTTCCTTTCATTGTCTGAAGTCTGTGGTTGAGTTGTGTCGTCATCTGAGTGAGGACTGGGGGAAGGTTGTTGTCCAGTCGCTCCTTCTAAGTCCTGTCTGGGTTGTTGTTGTCTGGGCCTATTGGCTCTACTAACTACAGTCTCTTCATCCTCATTTATCAAGGCACACACTTGGTTTTTAAACTTTTTCTCCATGTTCCTCTTTTGTCTTCCCTCATCTCGTCTCTTACTTTCTGTCAACCAGTCTTCTGACAGTCTGTACTCTTTTTTCAGTTTTTCCTTTTTCTTTTTGTTCTTTTCTGCTACAATTCCCTGTTTTAAAGATGTTTGTAGAGATAAAACATCTGTGGTATTAAGTCGTCCTGAAAAACAATGTTTTTTCTTCCATTTCTGAGCCATATATCCTGAACCTTCACTTTTCATCTCCATGTACTTCACATCACCTTCTAAAATGTCTCCTTTTGAATTATTAGTTCCCATTATTACACTGGTCTGTTCAAAATGTCACTGGCATGAGGACAATAATAGGATAATGAGTGCGCCCTTCTACTGTAACTAAATTACAGCGGCACCCACTTTACGGGACTGAACCCAACCTGTTGAAATTATTGTCCACCAGTACGTGATTTTGTCCAGATAAAACAACAAAAATAAGATAACGATGTCCCTTATATTAGACACTCGTGATCTTCATTCACACACCATTCATTCCTTGACATGAATTACGTTTCTATTCGGTCAAAACGCTTAAAACCTACCAAATACAGTATTACAAAGTAATCTGTCTTATGATCCGTTCGGTGGACCTTACCAATTTGGAAATTCAATGTCAAAATGCCTACAATTAGGTCTTATTCCTCTGGCCTTAACTTATCTTCCATATTCATCTTTACAGCGCGCAAAAACAAGTTTACGTGTATCAATCTCACCGTCTCAGGGTCGCTGATATTTGAGTTCATTGGATCCGTCAGTCTCCCACCGCCGTCGAGGACCAGGCTATGACCACCGACCTACGGCGAAAGTAGAACACCGGAGGATTTTGTTGTAGCACCGAAGGACAGATGTCCAACGATGGCTGTCGACAGTCTTCGGTGGTGGTGATCTCGGCGTCAGGAGGAAACGTCTGGACCCAGAGACTCGAAGGACCAATTAAATGTTAGGGAGAATATCAAACGACTCTGATGAACGGAGAGGAAACCAGTTTGTTCTTGCAGCAAGGGTAGATCAGCTCAATGCAACATGGCACTCAGAGCATCAGCTACAAAGAGAGAATCTCCCTTGTACGTTTATTTATACACAAGGATTGTAGAAACATAACGGAAACACGGGTTCAGGAAATACAATGATGTGATTATAGGTCAAGTAAAGGTTTGTGTGTGTGTGTAGGTGTAAGTTGAAGAATGAGGAAGTGTAGGTGTTCAGACTGGTTCTGGTGTGTGTGTGTGTCTGAGTTTGTGAAAATAAGGAACTGAAAGTGAGTGTGGTGTGACAGTCATGTACAGAGAAACAAGTAGGTCAAATGTCAACTGGAACACAGGGTTATATGCACAATATAATAAAATAAAAATATGAGTAAATATAAGTAAAGATAATAAGGAAATAAACTCTCTCTAACACAGTGTAAACCTCCATCAACCAATAAATCCAACCCTGCAAACCAGTAATTCTGACATTTGGAACATTTTAGGAATAAAATAAGAAAACAATATGATTTTTGCTTTGGATGCAAAAGACTCTGAATTCAAATTACGGTCAAGCCCCCATCTGTTACAATCCGTCTCAAAACAGCAACAAAAAGGGAAACGATACAATGTGGCAAGTTTACAATATAATTATTTTTAAGGAAACCTCACAAAAACATGTCTTAGTTCATCGATAATGTAAATTGTGTATGTAAGATGTGCATGTGAACACTGATATTATGCATAACAACACAAAACCCAGGAATGGAGTCAACCAGGGTAAACACCCATCTGCCTGTTGAACCCACAGCGCCCTCTGGTGGTGGGGTTGTCACAGTTGATATAAAAGACATCTTTTGACCAGTTGCTCAATATTCTAAGGACAATGTATAAAATACTCGTCTCGTCTCGTCTTCTTCCGCTTATCCGGGTCCGGGTCGCGGGGGCAGCATCCCAATTAGGGAGCTCCAGACAGTTTTCTCCCCAGCCACTTCTACCAGCTCCTCCGGCAGGATCCCAAGGCGCTCCAGGGCCAAACCAGAGATATATTTTCTCCAGCGTGTCCTGGGTCGACCCGGGGGCCTCCTGCCGGCAGGACATGCCTGAAACACCTCCCTGGGGAGGCGTCCAGGGGGCATCCTAACAAGATGCCCGAACCACCTCAACTGGCTCCTTTCGACATGGAGGAGCAGCGGTTCTACTCCGAGTCTCTCCCGAATGTCCGAGCTCCTCACCCTATCCCTAAGGCTGAGCCCGGCCACCGTGCGGAGGAAACTCATTTCGGCCGCTTGTATCCGCGATCTCGTTCTTTCAGTCATTACCCAAAGCTCATGACCATAGGTGAGGATTGGGAGGTAGATCGATCGGTAAATCGAGAGCCTTGCTTTCCAGCTCAGCTCCTTCTTCACCACAACAGACCGGTTCAGCGTCCGCATCACTGCTGACGCTGCCCCAATCCGCCTGTCGATCTCCCGCTCCCTCCTTCCCTCACTCGTGAACAAGACCCCGAGATACTTGAACTCCTCCACTTGAGGCAGGATCTCTCTCCCGACCTGGAGTTGGCAAGCCACCTTTTCCGACCGAGAACCATGGCCTCAGACTTGGAGGTGCTGATCCTCATCCCAGCCGCTTCACACTCGGCTGCGAACCTCCCCAGCAAGAGCTGTAGCTCAGAGCCTGATGAAGCTAGGAGGACCACATCATCTGCAAAAAGCAGAAACGAGATTCTCCTGTCACCAAACTCAACACCCTCCACACCATGGCTGCGCCTAGAAATCCTGTCCATAAAGGTTATGAACAGGACCGGTGACAAAGGGCAGCCCTGGCGGAGTCCAACCCTCACTGGGAACAGGTCCGACTTACTGCCGGCTATGCGGACCAGACTCACACTCCTCTGGTACAGGGACTGAATGGCCCTTAACAAAAGACCATCCACCCCGTACTCCTGGAGCGCCCCCCTGTGGGGGGCGCTCCAGGAGCCTTCTCCAAATCCAAAGGAGCCTTCTCCAAATCCACAAAACACATGTGGATTGGTTGGGCAAACTCCCATGACCCCTCCATCACCCTAGCGAGGGTAAAGAGCTGGTCCACAGTTCCACGACCAGGACGAAAACCACATTGCTCCTCTTCTATCTGAGGTTCAACTATCGACCGGACCCTCCTCTCCAGTACCCTGGAGTAGACCTTCCCAGGGAGGCTGAGGAGTGTGATCCCCCTATAGTTGGAACACACCCTCTGGTCCCCCTTCTTAAAAATGGGAACCACCACCCCGGTCTGCCACTCAACAGGAACTGCCCCCGATGACCACGCAATGTTGCAGAGACGTGTCAACCACGACAGTCCTACAACATCCATAGCTTTCAGATACCCAGGTCGGATCTCATCCACCCCCGGGGCTCCGCCACTGCGTAGTTTTTTGACTACCTCAGCGACTTCTGCCCCAGAGATTGGACAGTCCATCCCCAGGTCTCCCAGCTCTGGTTCCTCATAGGAATGCGTGTCGGTGGGATTGAGGAGCTCCTCAAAGTATTCCTTCCACTGCCCGACTATAGCCCCAGTTGATGTCAGAAGCTCCCCGTCCCCACTGTAAACAGTGTGAGCGAGTTGCTGCCTTCCTCCCCTGAGGCGTCGGATGGTTTGCCAGAACCTCTTTGGAGCCGACCGATAGTCTTTCTCCATGGTCTCGCCGAACTCCTCCCACGCTTGATATTTTGCCTCGGAAACTGCCACTGCTGCACCCCGCTTGGCCCTCCGATACCCATCAGCTGCTTCTGGAGACCCACAGACTAGCCATGCCTTGTAGGCCTCCTTCTTCAGCCTGACAGCTCCCCTAACCTCTGGTGTCCACCAGCGGGTACAGGGGTTACCGCCACGATTGGCACCGGCTACCTTGCGACCACAGCTAGCAACAGCTGCCTCAACAATCGCAGAGCGGAACAAGGCCCATTCGGACTTTATGTCCCCCACTGCTCTCGGGACGTGGTCGAAGCTTTGCCGGAGGTGGGAGTTGAAGACCATCTTGACAGGCTCTTCTGCCAGGCGTTCCCAGCAGACCCTCACTATACGTTTGGGTCTACCAGGTCTGCGTAGCATCTTCCCCTGCCATCTGATCCAACTCACCACCAGGTGGTGATCAGTTGACACCTCCGCTCCTCTCTTCACTCGAGTGTACAAAACATACGGTCTCAGGTCAGATGATACAACTATAAAGTCAATCATCGACCTGTAACCTAGGCTGCCCTGGTACCAGGTGTACCGGTGGGCATCCTTATGTTCGAACATGGTGTTCGTTATGGCCAAACTGCGACTTGCACAGAAGTCCAAAAACAGAACACCACTCGAGTTCAGATTGGGCGGGCCGTTCCTCCCAATCACGCCCCTCCAGGTCACGCTGTCATTGCCCACGTGAGCATTGAAGTCCCCCATCAGGACTATGGAGTCCCCAGTAGGAGCGCTATCCAGCACTCGTCCCAGGGACTCCAAAAAGGGTGGGTACTCTGAGCTGCTATTTGGAGCATAAGCACAAACAACAGTCAGGACCCGTTTCCCAACCCGAAGACGCAGGGAAGCTGCCCTTTTGTCCCCCGGGGTAAACCCCAACATACAGGCAGAGAGTCTTGGGGCTAACAGAAAGCCCACCCCAGCCCTCCGCCTCTCACCCGGAGCAACTCCAGCATAGAAGAGAGTCCAACCCCTCTCAAGGACTCGGGTTCCAGAGCCAACACTATGTGTCGAGGTGAGCCCGACTATATCTAGCCGGTATCGCTCAGCCTCTTCCACAAGCTCCAGCTCCTTCCCCGCCAGAGAGGTAACGTTCCATGTCCCAATAGCCAGTTTTTGTGTCCGGGGATCGGACCGCCAAAGCTCCCGCCTTGGTCTGCCATCCGATCCACATTGCACCAGACCCTTCATGTTCCTCCTGCAGGTGGTGGGCCCACAGGTGGACGAGCCCATGTATCCAGTTCGGGCTGGGCCCGGCCGGGCCCCATGGGCGAAAGCCCGGCCACCAGGCGCTCGCTCACGGGCCCCAACCCCAGGCCTGGCTCAAGGGTGGGACCCCGGTAACCCTCCGGGCCGGGTACACTGGCTCGATGATTGTACTTGCATGAAGAGTCTTTTGAACCGCACTTTGTCTCACCCCTCACCTAGGACCAATTTGCCATGGGTGACCCTACCAGGGGCACAAGTGCCCCAGACAACATAGCTCCTAGGATCATTAGGGCACTCAAACTCCTCCACCACGATAAGGTGACGGTTCACGGAGGAGTGTATAAAATACTGCAGAAAAAAATCAGTTTTTGCATAATTTGCACATTTATGGAAGTTGGTGTCCTGTAGAATGTAAATAAAACTAATAGAAAACAAAAATAAACATTTTGCTTAATCAAAGGAATGAATTTAATTTGATACAAAAACATATATTGCTTATTAAATGTAATTTGTTGCAAAAACGTTGTTATTCTGAAGTATTTTATCTCTTCGTTGATATGTGAGGATTGTGGATTTTTAGCCTCTGCTCATGGTGTCGTGTGTAGCTTTGTTCCCACCACAAATTCAGGTTTGGTGTGAAGGTTTTGGCAGCTAGTAGTCATTAATGCAGCACTAAGTGTGCACCTGAAATGTGTTGAGACAGTGATTTAGTGCCAAGCTCTATTGCATATGCATTAATGCAATTTCACCTTTTACAGTGCAAATTTGGAGGAGGAGAGAATTTAAATGATGCTGTTCTAATTATTGAGCTTTGCACCTTTGTACCTTTGTTTACTGGTGAGAAAACAATTTCTCCAACAAACTTAGAATGTACATTTTTAGGCTCAATTTCTTGATCATTTTAACACATATTTAACAAAGTGGTGGAGCATAAACAAATGTCACCTTGTTATAATCTGTTTTATCAGCTCGCATTTATAACAGAGTGCTAAATAAAGTGTGGACTGAGGAACCCAGTGAAAAACCGAGGAACTGTTTCCAACTTTAAAAAGAAAAGGGCTTTCATCATAGGGGACAGAGCTGGAGAATAACAACGCTCAAGACGTGTGGAAAGGTCTGAAAACCATCAGTGGACCTGGACAGGGCAGTGGTGTCAAATCCTCGAGAGCCACTATCCAGCATGTTTTAGTTGGTTCTCTGCTCCAAAAAACATGATGCAATGGTTGAATTACCTGTTCAGCATGTCATCAAGCTCTGCAGAAGAACTGTAATCACCCTGACTAAAATAAGGTGTGTTGAACCTCTAAAATATTCAGGAGGGTTCTCCTCAGGATCTTCAACTGAGTCTTTGTCTGGAGAAGGTCGTGGGCTAGGGAGTGGGCTTCAACAACCATAACAGGAAACAAGAAACTGAACAGGTTTGTTAGAACTAGTTTGGTCCTTGACTGTTGCTGGAATCTGTGGAGGAGGAGGGTGAGAGAAGGATATTTATGACAATGACCTCCTCTCATCCAAGACTCCTGCCTGTAAAGGCTGAGCAGCTCCATCAGTGGCAGATTCAAACATCCACAAAGTAAAACAGAGCGTTACCGCAGATCACTTATTCACACAAGGCTGTATAATTCAGTCTGGTTGAGCCTGGTCTGGTCATTATTCTATGTTTTATTTATTTTTATATAGTCTGTGCATCATTACTTTCTCTTCAATATATTTCCTGTGGTCATGTTTTCCTGAACACTACTCATATACACTGTTTTATGACCTATGGGGGCATCGTTTTGTCTGATGGTTGAGTTGCTCACCCATTCAATCCATGGCTGTAGTTTAATAAACAGTCCTGTAATTAGCGCTGCTGCTGCTGCTGAGTATTTTGCTGCTGAGTGACATTAATTGCGTTACACTAATTGGATGTTTGGGGCCACGATTTGTTGATCATTTGCTTTTCTTCGTTCTTTATCGCTGTGTGTTGATCTTGCACACATTGTTTTAATTTCACATCACACCATTGGTCTTTAAAACAATATGTTAGATGACAAACTTTAATATATTGTTTTTTTTTAATTAAACTGGAAGAAATAAGCAGTTGGGACCACTTCGACCATCACTGTGTTCAATAGGTCAATCACCAACAGCAACATTAGCTAATGGACTTCAGTCAAA
This sequence comes from Callopanchax toddi, assembly GCA_006937965.1. NCBI lineage: Eukaryota > Metazoa > Chordata > Actinopteri > Cyprinodontiformes > Nothobranchiidae > Callopanchax > Callopanchax toddi. The sequence continues at coordinate 51,780 of SSNR01000720.1, read as the reverse complement.
CTCTATGATGCAGTTTTCTTGTTGGTAAAAACAAAATCACTTAGCTTGTAAATGAATTAGTTTACTGCACATTAAAAAATGACTCCAAGAAAAACCCAGTTTACACCCTGATAATCTGAAGTTTATCATAGCTTTGAATGAATGTGTCTAAAACTGAAGACAAAGCCTGTTTTTTGTGGTCCATGTAGTGAGATGACAAAATAAAGCAGGTGTTGAAAGGCGATGGGTGGTGTTAAACAAACATGACTGTCTCAACACTCGGAGCAAATCACAGCCTCAGAACGAGCATGCCATTACAGAAGGAGGAAGGGAACGTTAATTGGCTGTCTCCTGGTGAACTGGGATATCTATTCACTTCAACGTGCAAAAGAACCGCTAATTATAAGACACAATGTGCTGCTATCTCCTGGCTCACTGCATACTTTGCAGGTCAGACGATCAGATGCTCCCAGTAAAATCAAAGCAAGAAGGAGAGGCTGTAATTAGCCTTTACCCTCCAGAGCCAAGAAATTCTTGGTGTTTGAAAACATGCCAAGCAACAGGACTGAAAGAGGAAATGGCAGCTCTGCATTCTAAAATTATATTTTACTCGGATAATTTAAACACTTTGATGGGAACGTGACATGGCACGGACAACGCTTTGGACTGAGATGTTCAGTGAATCCTGTCTTGCTATTTAATATCATTCAGACTCTCCAGAAGTTACTTATGACTTCTAACGCCACCACAAAGTCTAGGTTTATGATTTGAGTTAAATATATCAAAGAGTATTGTTATTTCTGACCAGATCATATGAAGCACTACCTGCTCCTTGTTCCTTCATTCAAAATCACAAAAACAATGTTTGAAATATCCCACTGTGATATTCAAGGAGTCTTTGGTATTCAGTTACAAACTAGGAAGGGCCACATGACATGCCGTGGAGACTCCACGGCACAGGAAGGATTCACGGTGAATTTTATTACACACCCACAGCTCGTCATGGGGCAGATAGAACAAGGTTTCAAAGGCAGAGAGCTGATTAAACGTTTAAACTGTACAGATACAATCATATTGCTACTGAGAAAGCAGTATTGTGTTATTTTATGCTTGTTAGGGATGAATGTAAATTTTAACAAACCCTTAAACAATAAACGAAACTAGACAGAATGTTAGCTGAAGCAATAAAATAACAGAACAAAATGTTAATATTCTATATTTGTCATTTCTTTATGCCAGCACAGATTAATAGATTTAATGGGGCAGCTGCGGCTCAGGAGGGAATGGTTGTCTGTCGATCAGAAGGTGAGTGGTTCAGTCTCTGGTTCTTGCAGACCACATGCTGAGGTGGTCAAGATACTGAACCCCAAAGACGCTGTTCAAATGGCAGCCAGCTGCTCCTCTGGGAGCGGTCAAATACACAGAAATGAGTTCACCAGAAAGATCAATAAAGGATCAATAAAAATAGTAATGTTGCTATTATAAAAAACTAGAGAAATTGTGTTGGCAAAACATTTTAATGAAAAAATGCAACACTATTTTTATGCCACTTATAATTCAAAATCAAATCAAATCAAAATGGGGATTTTGCAGTCATGCTTCAGTGAAACACGATACTGCATTCTCGATGTTCTGGCTGGGTTCTCATCAGAGCTTCAAGCTCATCCATCTTATTCTTTTAAGAGATCTCACATTCCCCATTATGATCGATGGAAGTGATGGTTTAAACTTTTCTTCCACTCTCTCTGCTCTAGATCCACGGCTCCTCCTCTTCAGCTCCTCTGGGATTTTGAGTTGCAATTTAGCTATTTGATCTTTAGAGATGTCAATTAGCTGCCTTTCTATGGTTATGTATCATAACAAGCAGCTGAAATGTAGAAAAGTTACAGCAAAAATCCTTGAACATAATTTAAACCAGAACAATAAATCACTCAAAAAGCAATGCCTTCAGTCTGAAAAATAAAAGACAAATTCTCAAAACAGAAATCACTTGTAACAAAACAAGAGCAAGCTGCCACCTTATTCTAGAACACTTAGCTGACAATTATATCAAAAATAATACATCAAACTAAACAATACACTACATTTGTCAGTAAAAATATTTTAACAAAGAAAATATTTGCAGGAATAAATGTGAGGGTGAGATTTTTCCAAGCACAGTTCATTTCACTCCAATTTGGAAAGTTTCTGTGAAAAACGAGTGCTTGAAAGCACCCCCACTGGCCTTTAGACTTCATCAGTACACATACAGTACATCATATTAAGAATCAGGCCACAGTTCTCCTTGTTGTAAACATGCTAAATGTAGGGGTAGGGCCAAAAAGTGAGTTGAAGTAAAATAGGATTTAATATTTGTGTCCATCTCTATTTCTGCTCATTTAAGCATTGCAAAATATAAAATAATAGTTCATACAAAAAAAATTTATTTTTGCCAAATTTGTAGTTACTTGGAGTATTTTCCCTTATGGAAAAAACATGTTTGACATGTTTTTCACAGGTGAGTCCATGTGGAAAAACGTGACTATGAGGGATCACATGAACATGTTAAAACTGTTTCAAAATCATATGAGAAACGTGCTTTACATGCCCGGAAAAACAAATACTGGCTATAGGCTAAACCCAGTAACATTTTTGAAGATAATTTCTGTGTAGCTCACGCCTTTGTATTATTTTTCTTCATCTTTGCGGTTTGCAAACAACGTACGGATAAATGTTTATGGAAGTAGATGTCTTTGAGGCAGCTGTGTCACGTCCTTGCGCCGTTCAGTGGAGGCTTCCAGCAGTTCTTTGTCTTAAAGTAGTCCCAAGTCTAAAATAGTACCTGTAATTCCTTTATGTTACTTTTTATTTTCACAGTCAATATGATTATTGAGGTCACTAGGCAGAATTAGTATCACTACTGAAAGATTTTCAATTACTTTTTTCTCACAATGCTAGTTGTTACTATTAATAATAATAATAATAATACATTTTATTTCAGGCGCCTTTCTGTCACTCAAGGTCACCGCACAATACAAATTGACAATAAAACACAATAAAACTAACGAGTTAAAAACATCGAACATAGAAACACACAGTAAAAGAATAAGACCACCTACACCTACATTGCTAAGCTAACGCTAAAGGAGCCGAATCAGGATAACGACTGGACTGGTTACAGATTGTTTTGCCCACTTATCTATCTGAGAAATATGGCAACAGACAAAAAAATCACTTTGGGTAAAATATCCCTTTTATCATTTAATTTATTTCAAAATACATTTATGTGCTGTAAAATATTTTATGGATACATTATGACTACCATAATGTGCATCAACATTAATGGCGTTTCCACCTGTAGAAACATAACGGTAAAGAAAAGCAGGGCTTTTCTGAGTGTTGTACATTAAAGCCCTTTCAATTAAAAATACCTCCTGCTATCTGTGAAGTTATGTACAGTAAGGTGGATTATGTAATTAACTTCCTCTAGAGATGATACAGAATCACGAGTTGATGCATAATTATGTATAATTCATTAACTAATATGAAATTCACTTTGATATCCCCAGTCATTCTGCATCTTCATTCAAAATAAAAAATAATGTGCTCAGATACATTTACATATTCTTTGGAAAAAAGGTAACAAATCCTTCTCTGTGCTTTTCTTTGCTCTCAATAACAAATGTCTGACTGCATCAGGGAAATCGGTAGGAAATTTGATTTCTGATAAAAGAAAAGTGGAAAGATAAAGTCATTCTTAACATTTAATGTGCTTTTGTGAAGTTTCCAAATCATTCCAGCTCACTGACTAAATACAAACAATAAAGAAAAGAGAAGAAAGCACTTAAGCTGGATATAAACAGTTAAAATAAAGCATTATTTGGTAATAAAATAAAAAGCTACTATTGCAAATAAAAATTATTATTATTATAAAAGATATTACAGTGGATTTTGTTGAGCAGACCTTTATGCTATGGACAAATGTATTGTCTACGTGCATTTAACTGCATTCTAACAACAAGAAATAAAATACGTCAAACAGAACCACCTGGAAAGAAAGTTCTGAAACAAACAGATTTATTTTGGGCTAACAATGAAAATATGTTGCATACATATTAATAAATAAAAATGACATTTGTGGTAACAGACAAACACATACATATGATTGCATATGGTCAATACTACATGTAAGGGTTGTAGTTCAGATCTTATTGAATGGGTTTCTGCAGAAAGGTTATGAACATTTAATGTTACTTGCTGAAAATACCTCTGTGACAGACCAAAGTTTGCAGAAACTAAGAATTAGTTCTGACAAGATTACTTGACTAATTATGTCCAGACCAACGTTGATTTCTGTCGTGGTAAAACAACTCAAATCTCAAGACTACACCACAAACCATTTGCGCGTAGGGCACCTGAATGGCTGGGAACGGCCCTGGCTGCAGGGTACAAGTCCACATCGTGGCACGGCAGTGCTGGTCCAGGGGTGGGGGTGTGGTCAGGTCAGGTCAGGTCATTACTGCCGTAAAACTCCTAACCGTGGCGTAAACGATAGAGCTTTATATATGATGATACTTTTTCGATTGGTCAGAAAATTTTTTTTTTTCATATAGCACAGAATACTACTTAACAACTAATAAATATTTTAGTGGGAATAGCCGCTTTAAAAGCAACATGGTTGTAGTCTGCACATCTCTTTAGTGTATAAGCTCTGAGAATAGAATAAATACTTTAATAATGTGGCATGAGGAGCAGTGGTCATAGTCTTTAAAATTATAAATATATTAAAACAACACCACCTGGGGAATTTCACCCCAGGAAGTACCTTAAAATCAGTTTAAAAAGAAACACAGGTCCATTTCTGCCCAAGAAGCAGAGAGCAGTGGTTCCATCCATGAAAACATGTTTATTAACATAAAAGCATAATTAAAACCTTTATTAAAATGAGTTAAAACTAAACTAACTAAAAGCTAATCAAAAGGAATTAAAACTAAGCTAAAACATGAATTAAAACTGCTGCAGCGGGGACTTACCAGTGGGCCAGGGCCAGCTGGAACAGCAGCACCTCACCCAGATCACCCGTGCAGAACACACACACACACACACACACACACACACACACACACACACACACACACACACACACACACACACACACACACACACACACACACACACACACACACACACAGTGGAACACAAACCAGGACACAACAAGCCACAAACCCCGGTGCCACTGCGACAGAGGTCCCAGCGCCACGTCCATTGGAAGCCCCACTGCAAAGACAAAGAGTGAAGTCATTAAAACAGGCATTTTCGGCGTCGTTAAAATAGTCGTTTCCTAGGGTTGCTCTAGGAGCACTGTGCAGTCTTGTTGCTCCCTGCACACCAGTCTTTTGGTGCCTCCCAACACAAGGGTCAGACACCGGGCGGACCACCTCGCCGGGATTTCCCCTCCATGGCTGCTGAAAGAGTCTGTGTCTCCTTGCTGTCTCTAGTCCCAGGTAGGGGTCCATCCTCCATACAGCGAACTGTTGACCGCCTCCTTAATCTGAGCCGCAGAGATGGTTTTAATGTCCCAGGAACAAAACGCTGACATGGTGCCGAGGAGCTGGGGCGACCACATCCCCCCTCCTCTCCACTGGCGCTGTGGCTATAACTGCTCCCTGTCAGACAACCAGTATTACTCAGGGAAACCCAGTCAGTGATGTGATTTCTCTACTATCCTCTGACTGGGCTTATATAGAGCCTATCTTACACTCCTGATGCTGATCAGGCCAAATATGGCAGAAAGTGGAGTGTGTTGACTCCACCATGCCACAATAACTTTATTGTCCCCATATGATTTTCTTCCAATGAGTGAACAACGTGCAGGTGACATTTTTGTGAAATGAAAGAAAAACATAAAAGTACAGTAAAAAAAAGAGAACATTTTCAAATAACAGTAACTGTTTTAGACAAACCGCCCACAAAACACCACTTTGGTATTTTACTCAAACAACAGCCCATATAAAAACATAAGAACCTAAACCATAGCACTAACAATGTCCTAGTCTCATATCTGGAGGTGGTTTATGACTGTCTCATCTTCTTTGTGTTCTTTGTTATTGTTTTGACTACTGGACTTTGTTACATTGTATCTCAGATGAGTCCATAGGTTATGTTAAATGTAACACATCTGTTTGAGCTCCATATTTAAGCTTGTTTCTGTCGGTCCTTAAAGGTTTGGTGTGCCTAAAATGTCAAAATATTACTGGTTCATGGAAACAGTGGGGAGTGTTACAGTTAAATATAAAGTAATCCTTTTAAAAAAGAAATCGCCTTCAGCATCTTTAGAGAAAGCAGTGTGCGCTACAGCTGATTAGAAAAGGCAGCTTTTTTAAAACGAACCACCTGATGAGCAGACAGTTTTTGTTGCATCATCAAAGCAAAAGCCCTTAACCCTGAAACAAGTGCTTCCATGTAAGACGAACTAGGCCGTTCATGTCACAGCAAAGCAACTGCAGTTTTTTTCAACTGGTGCGTTATTGAATCAAAATGAAGATTAAATGCAATTTGATGTTTTCCTCAAGTGTTTTTAGAAATCTGGGCATGTCATATTTGTAATTTGAGAATGACTAAATCTGAATGCATTGTATTATATTTCGATTTATTTGGACTGGATGCAGGTCAGTATGAATTTTTAGTACATTGCATTGCAATTACTTTTGTTGTGAATTATTGATATATAATGGAATGAGTTGGTGTCTATCCTGGAAAGCACAGCTCAGTTCTCACTGCTACGTTCTAATCCTCGCCTGTGATCAAGAGCTTATGACCGAGAAAAGAGGCCACAAATACAAGCAGCTGAAATAAGTTTCCTCTCCAGAGTGGCCCGGCTCAGCCTAAAGCTCGGACATTTGGGAGGAACTCGGAATAGAACTGCTGCTTTTCAGGCACCTGGTCATGATGCCTCCTTGACGTCTCCTGGGGGACGTGTTTAGGGCATGTCCTGCTGGCAGGAGCCCCCCCCCCCCCCCCCCCCCCCCCCCCCCC
>SSNR01000720.1:34735-44777 GCA_006937965.1 Callopanchax toddi | reverse complement strand
CCCCCCCCCCCCCCCCGGGTCGACCCAGGTCATATCTCTGAGCTGGCCTAGGAACGCCTCAGGGTTCGACCGGAGGAGCTGATGTGAGGTGACTGGGGAGAGGGCAGTCTGCACTTCCCTGCTAAGACTGCTGTCCCCACCACCCAGACCAAGACACAGTATGTGAAAGATGAGTATGAGTAAAGGTATTAGACATATGGCCAAATTAGTAAATGAAAACTTCCACTAGGGCCTGTTTTATGTCATCCCTTACCAAAAAGTAGTACACTAAAGTATACTTGAAGTATACTTAAAATGAATACAGTATACTTCCAAGTTTACTTTCAATGTACTTATCAGAAGTATACTCATCCGAGTACATTTTTTTAATACTTAGAAGTATACTTTAATATTTACTTATACTTAAGTTTACTTACATTTAGACTATTCTTGTACTTGACTGTCCATATCAAAAGTATACTTCACCAAGTAATGTATAAGTATACTTAAATATATACTTGTAAAGTTTACTAACATTTAGACTGTACATATCAGAAATATACTTCAAGTAAATTTTCAACTATTCTACTTGCATATTAAACTAATATGATCTTAAATTTTTATGAACAAAGGGTCAGCAGCTGGCTTAATATTATAGCCTACTTTCAGTATACTCTTTAGTGTACTTACTTGGAGATATACTTGTTACTTATACTTGGATTATACTAAAAGTGTACTTAGTGTTCTTACTTGGAGATATACTTGTTACTTATACTTGGCTTATACTAAATGTATACTTAAAGTCTAAGTATATTTAGCACATACTTATATTAAAACTTTTGACTCATAAACTTAAGAAGTAGTGTATTAACAGTACATTTTCACTCATACTAGTTTGGGATGGTAAGATGTAGATCATATCCTGTTTGCAAATCCTTTCTTTTAAGTTTTTAGCTATTGGTCAGCTTTGATATAGCTCAAGAGTTAAAAATGATGTAGATAAACCTATTCATAAACATAACACAACAATAATCCAAACATTTTTATAAGGTCCAGAGCATTTTGTCCTATTATAGTCACAGCCATGCACTCAACGACCACCATCAAATAATTAACAATATGCAGTTTATTCCAAGAAAATAGTTTCTCGCCCATACATAACGTCATATTGGAACCATCATTTACCCAATATTATTATTATAATATTATTATTCTTGATGATACCTCATAAATATTTACCTGTAAATAAGGAAAAAGAAATGTCATTTAAAATTCTTCATAATGTTTACCCTGCTAAAGACTATATGGTAAAAAAAAAAAAGACATAAAAGTTAATTGTAGTTTGTGTGGGGATCATCCAGAAACTGTGACACATCTTTTCTGGTTCTGCTCTATTACTCACAGGTTTTGAATGGAGTTTTGTAGATTTGTTAACCGTATTTTGAAGGGGTTTTTTTGTTTAAATGTTTTACTTTGTTTTTTCAAAATCCCCAAGAAGGATGAGAAGTGTTTCTTTATAATAAAATTGTTCATTCTCATTTCTAAATTTTATATTCACTGGTGTAAATTTATTAGACAGATTTTTTCTTCATTTTCTATATGGATAAAATCAATCTCTGACTCTACAAAGTTAAAGGCTATTAAGATGATGATTAATTTATGTGAACTTCTGCATGGATTTAACACCTCTTGTGTACTTTATTCTTGTTGTTCAATTGTAGTTTTGATACTGGTTCAATAAAGTTTGGTTTAAAAAAATACCCAGCATCCTTTTGCAAGCCCGATAGTCTCGCGATACACGCGCTCTCTATTTAGAGCACAGCACACGTCTCGCGATATCCATTCTTCGCGCGTTTATTTGAATCTGCTGTGTCGACGTTCGGTCGGCGGTGCGGGTGTGCGCTCGGCTCGCGTCGCTAACAAGCTGAAGAAGAAAACAAAAATATTCCTGCTCGACATGGCTTACGCAATATACTATTTCCAGGACCACACAGTGGAGGTTGGAAAAATAGACTGGATGGATGATGACCAGGATATCTTTACAAACTCAGTCTGGAGAAGGACTGGATGGATGAGGGGAAAGTAATGGAGGGTAAAAGAAACACGCAGCCCAACGTGTTTTTCAGCCAAAGTTCGCAGGTCAGTACATGTTAGCTTAGCTTAGCCCCATGTTTGTTATGGGTTGTAAACTGGGCTTTGTGAGCCAGGCTATAACCACGTTAACACACTTAACAGTACAAATACTGTCATCGTGAACGCGAAGACATAAAAAAATATTATTTTTTGCTTATTTACATTTTTAAACACCACTCTTCATTCATGGTGATCTCTCCATCATGCACCATGAAAAGTAGTCAACTATTTTATTCTGCATTTCCCCACACCCTGTAACATTTTCAAAATTGTAATTTATTTTATGTAGGCAACTTTATAAAATAGAAAAATGTATATTTTATATTTCATGACTTATCTAGGCTTATGTTTGGTTAAAGGATAACTGAGTTAACTAAATGACTTAGCACAGTTACTCAGTCTGCTCATCAAACATGCACTTTGCATTGTATTTTGTTCATTATACCTACAATCCTTTTTTCATAGACAACTACAGTGACCTGTGCCAAAAGAGAGAGAAGTTTATAAAGTGCAAGGACATCTGGAAAAAAGAGGAAGATAAAGCCCAACAGTAGAAGGATGGATGAGGAAAAAGACAGTGAGCAGCAATCAAAAAAGGTAAATAAAGTAAATAAATACAGCTCTCAAATCAGTTGTTGAATACTATAGCCTACAATGGCCTTACAGAAGTGACAGTATGTCAGAATATTATATTCCTCTGAACTACTTAAAGTCTATCTTTAAAAAACTAAAAGGGTAATTGGAACACTTTATTCTGAGTCTTCTAATACTAAATATTTCCTTTTTGCATCTGTTTGTGAATGTGCATGAATGCTAATATACTATAATAACTACATTTTGCAGCAAAACACTAAAAGTCATACTGACCTTCAAAAGAGGCTGCAGACCAAATAATAGAAGATTTAAAGAACAACCTGATGGCAAGACAAAAGGATTGAGGTAATTTACAGCATTTGACTATTTAAAAGTGTTTGTGTTGAAGAAAATGAGTTGTTATACTGCCACAGTGACCACAGACTGTTGTTCGATTGTAAATGTGCTTCATGTGCCTGAAACACTAAAGGTTTTGGTGTTTGTGTCTTGTAGTCAACAACCAAACATGAGGAGTCATCAGATGACGATCTGCTACCTCGGAACTGGAGCAAGGAACAGCTGCAAATAAACCATTTACCAGCTGGGAATAAAAGGCTGAAAGAAGGTAACGTTAAACAAATAGTAGAAGCAATGAAATGTGTGTTCTTTATCAGACTTTTCATGTAGAGATGAGATAACGAGGATTAGGATAGGATTTTATTTATCTTACATAAAGTTGCATGAAAACATTAAACTGACTGAATTTTCTTGCATTGTTTGAAACTTTGCTTAACTAGCAGACATGAGGCTTTAATGTTTTATAATAATTGTTTATATCTTTGTTCTCCACAGAGCTTACATCAGTCGTGCAGAAGTTACAAGACATAACTGAGCAATTGTCAACAACCTGAACTTCTGGAGCAGTGCATCAGCTGGATCAACACCTGTACGAACACCAGCACAATCAGAACTGTCTGTTTCTGCACCATGTCTCCTCAAGTGGAGCTGCTGACATGGTAATGCTTGTATATTGCACTGCTGTAGTTCAATGACATTTCTGTGGCAGCCAGATTTCTTGTTGCACCTTAAATCCACTCTGACTTGAATGTGTTTTTATGGCCTGTGACAACATTTGAGTTACTTACAGGCAGAACTGATTCATTTAACTATGTACAGTGTACATTTAATCACTAAGAGGTGCTGTTATTAAAAAGTTCCCCAAATCTATAGGCACTATTTACGAGGAGGTTGAATAACATAAAAAATAAAATGAAATACAGAATTTAAAAAACACGAGAAGTGAGAAACTGACCAGTTACAGTTACAAATTCCCTAACTGCAAAATCAAGACTCATTTTTAGTGTGTTTATGATTAAACCATGTGATCCTCATACTGTGTGTACCCATAGACTGATGTCCAAACTCAACAGATCACAACTCAACTATAAGACAAAAAAGATTTTATTTTTAGAGTATACACCCAATGTATAGTATTATTACTGCACTAATTTATTCAGGCAGCAATATCACTGTGTGGATATTCTTACTGTTAATATAATGAATGTCTAATTGAAAATTTCTGTTTATTGTTTTGCAGGTGTCTCTTGTGCCGCTCAGATGTCAAAGTCCCCAGACAGAAGCTTAACTCCCTGCCAACTTCAAATTCTTCAGGTGACATCGGAGACCTTGCAGTTCTCGTCTACGGCGGGGAAACGCTGTCCTGCTCAAGTCTGACTGGGAGACATTCAGGAGCACACCAAGACCTGGAGTCCAAACCACGACTAGACTGACCAAAGTTGGTGCTATGATTGGTGAGTGTCGTAAATTGTTGTTTAATTTTTAAAATAAAGTCATTGCACACTACCCCTTGTTTTTATATAGAAGGACTTTTTATGTTGGTGGTAAAATGATGAGTTGAATCACTGAAATAATTTAAGATTGGTAATACAACGTGACACTATGAGAGGCATTTAGACACGTTATTGCTTTAATTGTTGCTGTGAGTAGATATTAATGTTTCCTTTGTTTTTGCTTGTTATGTCTTTAACAGGCCACGCTCTGTTAAAGTTCCCTGACACAAGTCTACAAGATGTCAGAAGAATCATCAGAAGAAATCCAGCGACAGGCAGCTACAAGCAAGTTTCTGCAAAGAAGACCTTGGACATTTAAACAATTGGACAGTTTTACACTCAGTTCCGTTTCATCTTTACACTGCAGTGACAAGGTCAGATATCAAGGTCACATTTTACTGGAAATCTTTGGAGCTAAATAAAACAACTGAATCTAATTTTGTCACATTTTTTTACTTAGCAAAAAACATGAAAAAGGTTTCTTTCAGTATTCTTCATAGTGGGCTTTTTGTAAACTAAAATGGACAACAGAAGCCTACTAGTAGTAAACTAATAGTATACTAATGAGTGTACTTCAAGGTCATTAAAAGTATACTTAAAGGTCATTACAAGTATACTTAAAGGTCATTACAAGTATACTTAAAGGTCATTACAAGTATACTTAAAGGTCATTAAAAGTATACTTAAAGGTCATTAAAAGTATACTTCAAGGTCATTAAAAGTATACTTCAAGGTCATTAAAAGTATACTAAAGGTCATTAAAAGTATACTTCAAGGTCATTAAAAGTATACTTCAAGGTCATTAAAAGTATACTAAAGGTCATTAAAAGTATACTTAAAGGTCATTACAAGTATACTTAAAGGTCATTACAAGTATACTTAAAGGTCATTAAAAGTATACTTAAAGGTCATTACAAGTATACTTAAAGGTCATTACAAGTATACTTAAAGGTCATTACAAGTATACTTCAAGGTCATTACAAGTATACTCAACAGTATTCTACAAAGATACTCATATACTTAAAGTTTATTAATAGTATACTCAGAAGTATACTACACGTATACTTAAAGTGGGCCAATTTAGTCCCAAGGAGTATACTTCTTAGTAAACTATTTGGTGACTGAAAGTATACTTGGGGAAATGTACTTTTTTATACTTAAGTATACTTAATAAAATATACTTGAAGTATACTTCTTTTTCGTAAGGGATTGCATGGTGGATGTTTTGAAAGAATTACCAATTAGAAAGTGACAAAAGTTCAGAGCTGCAGTCTGTTTTGCTCTCATGCTAAGATCTGAAATGAATACCAATTAAAAGCCTGGCATGTAAATTTAAACTGCACTGAAAAGTGGTGATTGCTTTTTCATCTAGCTATCCTGCTCTCAAAAGAGGAAATGATTTATTTTTGTGCAAATAAATTCTTTCACTGAGAGCATAATTAGTTAGTGATTCATGATTTGGGTTAAGCCCAACTCTCCTAAGCTTTTTAGAAGAATCTCATTTTCTAGAACGACATTGATTCCTTTTTATTTCTTCAAAAAAAAAAACTTCCTCTTTTTTACTTTGGTGATTAGCTCAGTTCACATCTGACTCATAATTTCCTGTCTTCAGTGGATACAAAAAGCATGCCCACAGAAAAGGAAATGCAGGGAAAAAAGATAACCGACTGCACTAATGGTGGGTCACACAGGTAGGTTGGGTGTTCGCTCTTACCATGTGGGGGTCTAATTGATCTGCAAAAATGTTTCATTAGATTGCATGTGTCAAAGGAACACACAAAGAATCACAGCAGCAGTTATGATGAAAGCTCTGCTACTAGAGAACTAAATGTTCCTAGGCCACACTCAGAAGTCACTAAAACATCTTTTTTCTAACATTCTCTTTATATAACAAGGAATGAGATTTCAAATAGCATCAGCTTACAGACATGCCACTTCATTCACACTTGAAGGAGTCAAGTAGTTGTTTTTTTTTTTGATGGAAGGTATTGTGTGAGATTTAATTAGTATGTAATTGGTAGTTTCACGATAATCAGCCTGGTTTAAACAATAACTTTTGCATCAATTATTAAAGTGGCAATCTGGAGCATTTTTCTCTGTATCAAAGTTTTCTAAATGTTTTAAATGATATTTCAGGTCTAAACTATGATCTATGGGTTGAGTTCCACAACATCTGTCATTCTGATGAAGACCTTCCTCCTAGAGCCCCCTTTGCATTATTTCTTGCCGCCGACATTTTTTAGCCAATGAAATTCAAATGTCTGCATTCTCTCAACATGCACGCGCATCGACCAAACCTGTACCAGTAGGGGGCGCTGTCGTACAGGACGCTCCGTGTGTTTCTCTGTTTGCGTCTCAGCCTCACGGCTCATTTCTACTAAAAACCTACCAATTCTCCAGCTAAAGATGGATTTATTTTTAAACCTTTCACCTCACAGAATGGCAAGGCTTGACAGGGTTACGCGTTTATTTTGGTCAGAAAGTTCATCCAGGGCCGAGTCAAGTTCAGCTTCAGAGTCCAGCAGCAGCTCGGTGCTAACAGAGCTAATATCAGAAGCAGCAGGGACAGAGAGGGCTCATCAGACCCTCGTAGTATTGTTGGAATAAGATTGTGAACTGTGAGTGATTAAACCCTACACATTTAGCTGTACAGTTCATGCCCGAAGTATATGCGCCGTGTGCACGCGCGCACACGCGACCGGACGCGCGTGTCGAGATGTTTTGAGGAGGAGCCTTTGGACGTTAGATTCAAAAACTGTTCTCTTGATGAAATCCTCCAGAGTGCTGCTTTAAGGAACTATTCAGCCTAATTAGGCTGAAGGATGTCAAAAAGTAACATATTGTGCCTTGATCTGAGGAAGTTCAGGAACAAAAGAACATTTACAGCACTGCAGGCCTCATTCGGTTCAGGTTAAGGTCAGAGGTCATGATTCAAGAATGGGAAAGTGATGGGGGAGGCAAAAACAGCACTCATGGAAGAGTGCCAATACCAAAACAACACAAAGACCCATTGCATCTTTGATTTTAAAAAGATCCTTGATGGTCCGCTTGGGGAAGAATTCTGTGGCTTGACAAGATAAAAGATGAAGCTTTTAACTGTGTCCTGTTACATCTGGTGTAAAACTGACACCTTACTAAAAACATTGTACCAATAGTCAAACATGGTGGTGGTAGTGTGATGGTCTGGGGCTGATTTACTGTTTCAGGACTAAACGACTTGCTGTAATTAACGGAATCATGAATTCTACCTGAAAATCCTGAAGGAGAATTTCTGATATTTGACATTAATACTGAAAACCCCTAGCTTAGTAAACTAGACCACCAGTTCTGCTCTGCAGACTCTGGTCTAGCCACGCTTCATTGGAACCTCCGCATCCCACTGATTGGTCCGGTCAGTCTCATACTGGGTCAATCACAACGCTCTAACGGTTTGGTGGGCGGGATTAGCCGATGATGGCAGAGCTTTGACTTTAAAATGAAACAACATGGTGGCAGCTCAGGAACTGTGTTTGTTTGAAACGGCTTTGTCATCAGCTTTAGACGATTTAGATTTGGGCTTTTCTCTAAGACGCAAACAGATAGAGGCACTTAAGTCTTTTATTTTGAAAAAGGATGTATTGGCTGCTTTGCCGACAGGATACGGTACTCCCAGGTCAACCCAGGACAAGCTGGAGGAAATACATCTCCAGGTTGGCCAGAGAACGCTTTTGCATCCCAGCTGAGGAGCTGGTGGACGTGGCCGTGGAGAGAATGGCCTGGGATGACCCCAACCCGAATAACCGGTGGAAGGCAAGATATTTTTTTAAAAACACAATAAAACAAATGCAACTTCATGAGCCATTTTCTGAAAAATCTTACATGAATAACTTTTCCCCCTACAAACAGAAATACACGTCTGTAGGGGCAAAAACTCTTGAAGTAAATTAATGTTGACAAGGAAAGCAGCAAGTCCACCTGCCCAGTCCAAATGTAAATGACCACAGGGAGGTCTAAATCCCCAACATACTGTGTGAGTGCTCTCTGGGCAGAACGTGGCTTTTCCTAAGCTCTGAGCATCAGAGTGCAATGAATATAAAACACAGTTTTATGTTGATGCTGAAACTGATTTTAAATGAAAAAAAGAAAAACTGCTATAATATTATCACTGCAAAAAATAAAAAATAAAAATCGCCAAGAGAACTGTTTGCTCAGAGATAAATGTAATAGTTTATAAATTGTTATTCATGGATGGATCTGATATGACATACAGAAAAAATTCACTCTCACTGGTTTATATGTTTTGCAGCGGGTCACTGCAGTGACTGGTTATACTGCATATTTGTGTGATCTGTTCAAGTATTTATGAACCTGCAGTCCTCTGCTGTGTGGGTGTGTGTACACACTTGAAATCTTCTCATCAGCATACACCTAGAAAGAGCTTATGTAGCAGAATGACTGCTGTGAGAAAACCACTACAGAGGCAGAAGGTGAACTGGTGAAATCTTACAGGTGAACTGTAATTTACACTCCCATGTGTCTGCCTGTCATTTGTACAACAAATCAATTATACACTAACAAGAAATATCAGACGGGTTTCAGAATTAAAGACACTCAAGTTGACAATAAGAACACAAAGAAAAATGGGTGTGGCTGCACAATAAGTGACAAAAATCAAACTATAGAAACTGAAATATGTTAAATGGTGATCAGACTGTCTCTGCTTCATGGTACAGACTACTCTATGATATGACGTATAAGAAAATAACATTACACTTTGTAGCGTAATATAACCTGATTTTATCGTTATAGTACGGACACACTTCTGCAAGGTTATCAGCTTAGTTTTGTCGGTTTTATGCTAAGCACTGTTAGCTACCTTCACTAAACTGATGGTTATGCAGGCATTCTAGATTCTCTTTGATTCAAAGGGAGACCTACGTACATATATTTGAAAGGTATAACCCAGAAGCTGACTTAGACTTCAGTTATTTTATTAAAGAAAACAGATTGAATAAACAGACAGATGTGAGGTAGGTAGTTGCATCTTAAGAGATTCTTCTGATGTTATTAAGCTGAGAGTTAATGACGAGAGCCCGTGATATGTTATTATCTAGGGATCTCGGCTAGAAAGGAGGGGAGCTGAGCTAACTGGATCGAGTGTTATTTATCAATAGCCTCGGTTTTACCAGGTCGGGTTGGTACCTGCTGAACCGCTCCAGATCGCCTCGGCGTGAGAGACGGAGGAAGCTCGTCGGTGCGTTCGTTGATCGGACGAGCCTCGGTGATCCCCGGGGGCCCGGAGGTGTCTGAGCGAGTCGGTATCAGCGGCTCCATGATCGGCTGGTGCAGAGGCTAACCGGCTTTCCCATGGCAGGTGGAAAGAAGCAGACCGATGGTGTCTGGCTTCTTAGCCGGAGCAATGTTCTCGACCGGTGAGGCTGGTTACTCACGAGCTCGGTCGGCACCCGAGGCCTTCCGTGTAGCGGAGGAAAACGGAGGCCGTGTTCTCTCGTCGTGGGGTTGACGAG
>SSNR01000720.1:4386-22333 GCA_006937965.1 Callopanchax toddi | reverse complement strand
TATACACATCTATATTTGAAAGGTATAACCCAGAAGCTGACTTAGACTTCAGTTATTTTATTAAAGAAAACAGATTGAATAAACAGACAGATGTGAGGTAGGTAGTTGCATCTTAAGAGATTCTTCTGATGTTATTAAGCTGAGAGTTAATGACGAGAGCCCGTGATATGTTATTATCTAGGGATCTCGGCTAGAAAGGAGGGGAGCTGAGCTAACTGGATCGAGTGTTATTTATCAATAGCCTCGGTTTTACCAGGTCGGGTTGGTACCTGCTGAACCGCTCCAGATCGCCTCGGCGTGAGAGACGGAGGAAGCTCGTCGGTGCGTTCGTTGATCGGACGAGCCTCGGTGATCCCCGGGGGCCCGGAGGTGTCTGAGCGAGTCGGTATCAGCGGCTCCATGATCGGCTGGTGCAGAGGCTAACCGGCTTTCCCATGGCAGGTGGAAAGAAGCAGACCGATGGTGTCTGGCTTCTTAGCCGGAGCAATGTTCTCGACCGGTGAGGCTGGTTACTCACGAGCTCGGTCGGCACCCGAGGCCTTCCGTGTAGCGGAGGAAAACGGAGGCCGTGTTCTCTCGTCGAGGGGTTGACGAGAACTAGCACTCTCGGTAGCTTCCAGGCAGGAAGCTGACAGAGGGCACTTTGGACGCGTGGCCCAATGGGAAGTAGTTACCAAGTCACGTGGTTCTCGTCATTAGAAACCCAGGAAGTTTAATGGATTACTAATATGTTTTAACCTTTTAGCAAAAGTAGAAATCATAAAATAATACTGATGCAACATCAACATTCATGAATACTGGAAGAAAATGAATTAATCACATTAAGACATTTCTGGACAGTGGATTAAAGGCAGTGTCTTTAGAATGAGACATCAAAGAGTTCTTAAGTTTAATTATTAATTAAAGGAAATCTTCTTAGTCTTCCGACACGACCGGTCCTGGAAGGAATGTTGATTCAGGTTACAACATAATAAAAGAGTCATTTTAATCCAAGTTATTAGGAAAAAGATGAGTTATTGTGGTGGTGAACCAGATGTCAGAAATCAGAGATAGTAACGCTTTGCCAGCGCTACAACTTCAAACAAGCTAACAGCTAGTCCAAGAAGGCAACTCAAAGCCCCAAATTTCATAATGGTTCATGCAAATGCTGATTTATAATCTTTACACCACTATCAATTTGCATTACATGTATCTTCTAATAAAAATACTAAGATATTTTTTGCTAGAAATGCTACAGCAAGCTGCTGCTGCTGCGGTTTAGGTACAGTGCTTCCTGCTAACCATAGCATTTTAAAAATAACAATTCGTTATGAAACTGACAGCACTGCAAACAGTGATATAATATGAACTATTATGCATTTTTTTTAGATTGATTTATAAGTCAGTGATCAACTTCCCAGACTAGCATTAAATGTACTATAGGGAAATTGGTAAATAGTGTAGCTTAAAAGGTTTTTTTTCCCATGCCTCTTAACATTCTAACATAGCTATACGCAATTAAAAAAAAGGAAGAAATCTATAAAGTGGTTGTCCCACAGTTCTCTAAAAACCTCAGCCAATCATACATTTTGGACCGAAACCAACTTTTGGACAATCCGGCTGTCTGTCTCGCCAAAGTGCTGCACTTCCACATTTCCTTTGATTCTTCATTAATGCATGTTGGAGCATTTTTCAGCAGAACATCCCGGAAGTGAGAGAAGGACAGAAACAGCCGTCTGTTAGCGCTTCAATTTTAGGAAAAAATATCAGAGTCCCAAAAAGAAAAACACCACTCAGTTAGCAGAACACAAAAAACATTTGGGCGTAGAAAGAGGAAAACCTGCGTGAACATTAGCATAGTGTTTCAATGGCTGGTGTATTGCTCTCTATTGTTACTGTGGCAATGCGCGGTCTCATGTCCGGGGGAGGCGGGAGGGGCGAGAGCTCTGGAACCGTGTTTGTGTAAAATAGCTAGCTACAGTATATCTAACTTGTTCGCAAATTCCCTATTGCACCTTTAAGCATGTCAGTTCAGTTAAAGCTAATCTCTATTACTCCAAACAGAGGCTGTTCAAATAGCTGTCTAGAACAAGTAATTATTTCTAACTTTCTCATAGATTCACACTTCAAAATATCAAAGTATATCATAAAAGAAAGAATATGTCAAAAAGAAATCAAAACACTGAATTAATATTCTCTAACTTGTGTCTTCATGCTAGCATATTACAGTATGTATGGATACAAGATTCATGATAAACAATCTGATGGCTCAATTCACATTTAAGTTAAAATTTAAACATAAAAATTTTGATTTTAACTAAAACAAAAATATGATAAAGCAACATGCACAGCTGCTTGATGTTAGCTATATCAATCAATACCTTCAGGAAATTGCAATATTGCAACATCACAGATATTAATCTAACTACAACCAATACCTGCACATTTTACTTTGACATCCAATTTTGACCAACCACAACACATTTTATGCAATTTGGCCAATTACATTAGCCACTTGTAGCCCAGCCTGCAGGCCTGCAATCTTTACTCAGCTGCAGAAAAAGCATAACTCGAAAAGCTTCCTTTAATCCTTCACAATAAGAGTCTCAAACACACACACACACACACACACACACACACACACACACACACACACACACACACACACACACACACACACACACACACACACACCTTAAAATGCCATGAAATTTCTATAATAAAAAATGGGTCATGAATTTTGTTCTCAAGTAAAACACATGTTGCAGCTCAAAAATCTTGGAATTCTCAGAGGTTATTTACAAATTGTGAACAGGTGCAGATGCAAGTTACAGTTTATGTTCTGAAATATTGTCCTTTGAATCAGAACCTTCTGAAGGAAAGTCATCATAGGCCATTTACACAAGGCATTATGGGTATAGTAGGTCTCCAGTGCTGCTTTAGTTTATGAATCCTGTCTCATTTTTTCAAAATTGTATTATTCAAATACCATCCTTGAAACATTTTGACTTTTCTTCAACATTTCAAGGTTATTCTAGAGAGATTATTTTGATATTTTCTCAAAATTTCAAATGTAATCATCCTCTTATATGTTTTTTCTTCTGTGACCCCAATATTCCATCATAAAATGAATCTGAGGAACAAGTTCACACCATTTTAGTGATTTTATAAAATTTGACAATTTGTATTACATTTCATATAAACACTAAAACGTGTTAAAACACCAGACTGACACACACTCATGTACTGTATGACTTAATTAAATATGGATTCAGAGACTTGTTTCAGTGCTCAGTGGATTGACTTTTGGATTTAAACTTGTCTCCGCCTACAAATTCACAGACACCTTTCCTCAGATGTATTCCTGTGTCTCTGTTCTAGTTGTAACTGCCCACAGCAGCCATGTCCACCCACTCATATTCAACATATTCAGTCAGTCTGCTGTTATTCTATGCAGCGTCTATCTTTACTGTTTTCTGTACATCCACGCTCTCCGAGGGAAATAAGGGGTTCAGTACGGAACAATAATTGTTATTATTTCAAAAGTATCGGTATTGACATGCACTGTAAGTTACTTGGAGAGTCAAATCAAAACAGTTGAACGTATCTGGTGCGATGAGGATGATGATGATGAGGGAGACAGAGCTGTAAGTAGGATGTATGACTTGTCAAATAACAGGCACTTGTAATTCATTGGACGTTTTGCACATTTATTGGGCTTTTTCAGAGCCACATCATCCATAGGTATCAAATTGCATGTCAGTGTTTGTCAAAAACTTCGACACTGCAGAACTGAATAATACACCCTGAAAAAGTAAGGATTAAATTATACTCCTTACAGAGTTATCAGTTGCACTATCTCTCCTGTCACCTTCAGGTCTCCAGAGACTGATGTGTGCTGGGAGACAGGAAGGGCGATCAGACTGAGTGAGCTTTAAAAGGAAAAAAAAAAAAAAGGTAAAATATGAGAGCCTTAAAACACTGCACTTAATCTGTCCATTCAAATTAGCTCCATTAATCATAATTAATTTGCTACATTATATTTCCCTACCTAATTACATGTGCTACAAAGGAATAATTGCCTTGAAGGATGCATATCGTGATCCATCATCCCGCGAGAGTGACGCAGAATTTTCTCTGGTAATTAACAGAGGTGTGCGCAGCCGGGAGGTGTTGACAAGCAGAGATGTGATGATGAAATCTGAAGAGCATTTATACAGGCGCCTTTCTCTACAAATAGAAGTGAGATGTTTAATAAAGCGGACTTGCTTTGGAGATGGATGATGAACTCACTGAGATGCACTTTCATCATACTGACAACACAGTTAGCATTATTGTGTCCGAAACAAAATAACTTTATCCTAAAGATTTGTTAGAAATGTGATAACATTGCTAAAAATCATCTCAAAAGATGAAGGATTGTTGAGAAATCTGCAGTGTGCCTTAAATATTATTGCAGAAGGTTGTTGGAATAAAGTAGAAGCACATAACATCTGCTTAAAAAAAAAAAAAAGAACAGTCTTCATAAAAATCTGGGGTGTCTAAATATAATTCAATAGTAGACAGCCAATTATACATTTTTACAGATTAATTTGAAAAACAAAAACATGGACTGTGGTAGAAGTCAGCAGGCAACTTTTCTATAATTGATTTGAAGTTGTCAAACATCTGTGTTTTCCCATGTCCTGCTGTTGTTTCCGTCTTCAACACAGAACAGTTTTCATTCTGCCTTTTTTTTAAGATCTCTCTAAATCCTGAATACTTTTATCAAAGTTCAAACTTCAACCCTGGTGCTGTTTGTTGTTACGTTTACTCATTTAGGGGACACTTTCACCCAAAGCAACTTCAATTTAGTGACTCATCGAGCATGTTGTGAACTGTGGGGAAAACCTGGAGGAAACCCACAAGGAGAACACGCTAACTCCACGCAGAAAGGACACCGGGATTCGAACCTGCAACCTTCTTGCAGCGAGGCAACAGTACTAACAACTGCACCACCATGCAGCTTGTTGTTGATAAAATATTTCAATTTTTGATTTGATCTGAATATTTCCAGGTTGTACAGTAAACAATATCTATGTTGTAACAAGCTCAAACAGCTGGGTGAGTTTATTACTATATGTTTTGTCCTAGATAGACCTGACCTTCTGTTAAAGAAAGCACAACCCATAAAGGTCACTGAATTGCCTCAAAACTGATAAAATAAAAATAGATTTTTTTAAAAATACAGAAAAAAAACACAGAATTTTATGATTGCTTTTATTTGTGACTCAACAAAATCATAAAAAACCACACTCAACTAAAAACAAAACACAGATGTTGAACATGTTGAGCTGTGTTCTGTAATTAGCATCACATGTGTCTCCAATCATGTGATCAGTCAGCCTGGCTGATTATGAGTGGAGTAGTCATCGTACTGTCTGGCATTGGCTGTGTACCACACTGTAATATTTATTTATCAAAACTAATAAATTATTTCAGTGACCATTATGTGTTTTCCTTCATGTACCAGGGGTTTAATGACATATTTTTTCTGTCTGTAAATCATGCACCAGAACAACAGATACATCTATTGTTCTTTAATATTTAAAGATACATTTTTGTTTGAATTAACATATTTCCCATAATTTCTGTCTAAATCTTCTGTTATTGGTGAATTTAATAGGTTTTCATGAACAATAATACTTGGTTTTGATTGATTTTATGGAACTAATCACTTTAGGCTTCACATTAGATCTTTATATGACAAAATAAAGTAATGAGTGTGTGAGCTGCTTCTATTTTCCTTGAGAAATTATCACATGGTGTATTTAAAGTTTTTTGTGCCCGTGGGTCTGCCTCCTGTCAAATGTACACAGCTTAATTGGAAATAGTTTCATGTTTAAAAACTGAATTCATTATGGACTAATCTTTTAAGTCCCCAGGTGGTCTGGGATTGTGTGCTGCACACCACATCATTAAAACCAGCATCTGGTAAGGGTGTGTATCACTTTTCTATGGCACCACATAAAGATGGAGGCTACAGTCAGGCTTGATTCAGAAAAAAAAAAGAGGAACATCCAAAAAAGGCCCACATCCATGGACACATGTTAAACCAACACTGTTTATCCAGAGAGGAGGTTAATCGAGTCAATAAACTGTCACAGTCAACAACGCTGATGTGGAACCATTAATCTTGTCCCGTCTTAATCACCCATCAATTTAGCTGCTGCTCTTGTTTTGACACATAAGGGACAACGTCACAGTCAAGAGATCTCCATCAAACAGCCTTTATTAACCTTCTGTTATTTAATTAATAGTCTCATTAATAACAGTAAAATAAGGACTTGCGCTTTTTATGGCACTAATTCAAAAAGAAAACATATCAGATTGTTTTTAGGACACTTGATTTAAAAAAAGAAGATTGGATGTTAAACATCTGGATGTTCGTACCAGCGTACTTTTACTTCTGAAGGTCTTGGGGATCTGAAGTTATGCGGTGCAGGAGTACAAATGATGCACAAAAAAGTATCAAAAGCAGTATATTTCTTTTGTTTTTTTCCCCCTTACATTATTCCATGCTAGATTCTTGTTGTTACCCTTCTGCAGTTAAAAATACTTTTTTCATTTAACTCAGAGAGTCCATGACTTTGAAATGCTCAATACAAATGTCAGACATTTACATTTACTTTGAATGACGTAACTACAGTATGAACTGAAAGTCACTGAGGGAAATCACAGAAGCCTCTGTTCTATGTGGTGCCACTCATCCACGACCCCCTGAATGGAAAAACATTTAACGTGACAACTTCTGCTACTTGCGGGGCTTGACATGCAAAAAGTAAATACCATCTTAAATTAAAGGGTGCTAGTGCTGACGAGAATAATTATGACTTAGCAAAGAATCAGTGGCCCACAGACTTTCAGATCTGTCTAGAAACTGTTTCATGACATTTAGGTAAGTTGTTACTACGCTGGAAAGGCTAACAAAGCAAAGCCTGAAGGCATTTGAAAAGCCTGGATGAGATTAAAAGCTGGGATTTTCTGTGAATCTAGAGTAATGAGGACCCCATAGGCATGCCGATTGTAAATGTACAAGTTTAGGCAGAAGATATTTTTTCTACTTTTTACAAACATTTTGTGTTATGATCTGTGCCCTTTTGTGTTACTCATCTCCCCTGCCACTCCTCCACAGGTGTTCATTCAGTTCCACTCACTCAGCTTTTGTAATAAAGTATCTTTAGTTCATTTCTTGCCTCCTGTCCTCATTCCTCCTAATGTTTGGTTACACCCCCCCACAAATTGTGTTGTTGTGTGCATTGTTGGATATGAAATCATAGAGCTGTCACATAATATGTTGGCACATTGCAGGAAAATATTTTGGAGCAAATGAACTTTAAACTCTGTCTGAACTTTGCAGAATCAACGTTAACCTGAGATGATAAACTAACACTTCAGAAACATCAACCAAACGAGTGAGAACCCATTTCAGTCTGGAGCATTATTGGTTATGTTAGGGTTTCATAGTGATGCAATCGTGTGTGTGTGTGTGTGTGTGTGTGTGTGTGTGTGTGTGTGTGTGTGTGTGTGTGTGGTCTTTCCTACTTGGTGAGTTTTAGTCAAGTACAAATCATATTTATTTTGTTTGTGGTCTAGTTGTCACTTGGGGCATGGAATCATACATCTTCATGCACAAAGGTGAATAGTCTGTGCACAAACATCCTTGTGTTTATACTGTAGTACTATGAACATAAGCATTGCACAGGTTTTCATTTCACCCCAATGGGTGATAATAATGACCTGATATGTTAAATTAATTCCAAAAAGAAAATCAAAGCAAAACAAAGCTGATTTCTCACCAGGGTTTTGACACAGTTAACATGTCCCTGTGCTCCCTAAGGGATGACGTATCCAAATGTTGAAAACGGCAAGTTTCCTCTCTGTTTTCCCCAAAACAGTGGTCTGTTTGTTTTCTTCTTGTGCTCATATTTGTGTCTATAGAGCTCCATTTCTAGATGGAGGAGTCTGGCACTGCAACACACAGAGTGAACACACAGACAAAGACCTGCGCGATCCCCTGAGGTGGCTGGATGTCTCTAGGCAGTAAGATGATGATCCAACCAAAATCTACCAGTTCCGTTTAGTGGTATTTTAGTTTAATTCTCTGAAACAAAGTCCATTAGAAGCTTTTGGTTAAACTTAGTTAAAGGTCTGATGTGACTCAACTGTTCTCTATTAAAAATAACTTTTTTTTCTGTTTTTAATCTGAAGTCAATACCTCAAAGGCCTGGAAACGTCTCCTTAAGAGGTAAAATGGCACAAATGATTCAAATCAGGCTCATTGTTACATGAAACTAGTCAACTATAGATTTTTTGAGGAGAACAAAAGACCCTCAGACTCTTGGTCTTTTTATATCTGTGCTGAAAACCTATTACATCAGTGTCTTTTAGTCCTGGTTAAGTAGAACATCCTGTCTTTTATTAAGCACAGCATATTTATTTTTTACTCTGTTTAGAGATGAACTATTGATAAATGTAGTCATAATTCATTTCTAATTGTGTGATTACCAGCTTTATAAAGCTCTTTGGTCAGCAGATGTTGTAAACATGCTAGAGAACATTAACTTTACCTTGAACTCATAATAGAAGACTAAATATACACAGATGGGTATAATGGCACCATAACATAGGCACATAATTAATTCTTAAGTGTGCAGCATCAGTATTCAGAGGAATTCCCATTAAAATGGATGAAAACCTCATTTGTTTGCATTCCAATCCAATACTTTTATGCATTTAGTTGTTGGTATTAATTAAAATAACATAAAAATTGAAATGACCTTGGGTCAGACTGTTCACCTTCTTGCTCAGTCAGTGAATTGGGATGTCTGAATTATCTGGTCTCATCCTCCCCCAACAGCTGATGACACAGTCCTGTTATTGTTTATTATTCTGGACTAAATGTATTCAGCTGAACTATGGAAAGACTCTTAAGATGGAGGATTAAATGTCAAAGTTGTTTCATTTTAACAATATCAGACATGCACCATGTGACATGAAGGCTAGCCATGTGTTAGCATGGTTGGGAACTTTCTCTCTGCAAAAGCTGGCGAGAAAATTATTCTGCCTTTTGCTCTGATAGACCTTTGGACAATACTGTAATTTTGGAAAGGTACACACTATATTATAATAATTGGTTATGAATATTATAAACGATACTTCCTTAATATATCATTACTATTGTTCTTTTTACTTCTGTTTTTCCTATTATGAATATTTTCACTGTCTTTTACATTTGTGTCTTCACAGTACCTGAGTGTATAAACCAGTGTCTTATTGAATGGGAATTTACCCTCTGATCATTTTGATAAGTGAGCTTTAAGCTTCTGAGAAGGTTTTCCTAAGCTAACAGCACCGATCAGGGAAAATGTCAGAATTTAAAAGTGCAACCTAAAAAATTTAGAAAACCACAAATAGTAATCAACAGCTAATTAAAAAAAAAAAAATCAAAGTCATTGACTGTGTGATAGCAGCATTAGTGCCAGGAAGAACTGGTAATTGTGGTGTGAAGGCCACTGTGGAGTAATGAGTATTAGCATACAGAAAACTGAGTGTTCAGCAGCCTGAAATAAATTAGAACTTGCTGAAGAGTATAAATATGCCTAAAAGGTAACTGCTAGGGGAAAGCAAGGTTTTTCCACCTGTAGCCATGTAGTTGGGTATGTATTAAAATCTATAATGGCTCCCATTGTCAATTCTTATTCCATTTGGTGAAAAAGTCACAGAATGTGATCGTGATTGTGGTGTTGAAAGCATCGTCAGGAAGATGTCGAGGTCTTTAAAAAAAAGATCCCAATCCTTTCAAACACCCTTAAAATGTCTACCCGACCATTCTGTATTCTCAGGTGTAATCATCAGCTGTTTGTTCCTTCATCAATGGACTTTAATGCTGCCAATTTTCACTTTCAAGAAGAGAGTAGAAAATCTAAGTGCATTGTACCCCAGACAACAGGTTGATAGGAAATCCCAAGGTTCACAAATGGATAATTTTAGCAGTTTTGAATGATATCTATAAGATGAAAGTCAATGTAACACAACAACTAAGGAAACTGGTGTTTTCTCAGTAACTACTGTTATAACAATGCTTCTTGGCAATGAATCTGACACTGGTGGAAAGTCCACCCCCCCTTAAATGATGAGTATGTGGGTTGAGCCTATAAAAACCTGCCAAATCTTCCCTGCCAATGACTAAGAGCTTATTCTGCTATTGACTCTTGTTTAAGGTAATTTATTAGATTGGATGATTGAAATATGAAGAAAAAAAGACATATTGGCAATGAGTCCAGACTCTGCCTGCTGCAGTTGGATCTTATTGTCAAAGCGTGGAGAAAACATGGAGAACACTAGACTGATTGCTGCGCTGATAGAGTAACAGCTTTAGGTGGAGTCGATGTGACGGTGTGGGGCAGCATCTTCCTCACAGGAACAAACAAGGCTCGTCAGCACTGGAGGCTGTCCCAGTGCAGAGAGATTTCAGAACGAGATTCTGAAACCAGTGGCGATCCCATCTCTCCACGGGCTATCACGGTTGATCAGAGACTACCTCCAGAATTTGGGAGCGGAAAGGATGGAATGGCCAGCCTGCAGTCCTGACCTCAACCGAACTGAACGTATGTGGTATCATCTTGGGCGTGCTGTTTGTAGCAAGGTGACCAACACAACTACTAGCTGACTTGTGACAAATGCTGGTTGAAGAATGGGATGCTATGCCAATTGCAGAGCAGGCTGTTTGGTATTAGCAGAGGAGATTTAGCTAGTTTTTCATTAGCACAACCCACAAACTCACTCTGCAGCTCAACTCACTAATGCATTCTTCCTACAAATGTGGCACCAGTTAAGGGGAAATAAACAGGCTTTCCAACAGTATAACATTTATTGCCAAGAAGCATTGTTACAACAAACGAATAATCAAATAAACATACATTTCCTACCTTTTTTTGTGCCAAGTTTCTTTCACATTCCTAGTATTTTGTGATAAATACATGAACAAGTCCATTTTTGGACAGTACTTCTAGCATGCATCCTTTCCATTTGCACACATGCCATTGTGTGCTGGCAAGTGACCAGCTTTCAGTCCTATGAGTAAACAGCTTGATTTAGATTAGGTCTTTTTCTGACAGTTTTTCAAAGCAAGCAGCTTGTTCTTTAAGGAGTGCTGTGTTTGTGATACAAACCCTGATATTCTCGTTTCTGCAGAAGCTCATAGCAGACTTGAAGAATGACAGCTGAAGAGCCATCGGTGTCCTTTTTTTTTTTTTTTTTGCAGATCTTGACAATCATTCTTCAAAAGAGAAAATGATCTGCTCAGTCCAAGCCTCTTACTGTGTGACTAATAACTTCATTTAAGCCAAGAAGCTTAATACTTTGATGAACCTTAGAATACAGAGCAATTACAATCTGCTGAGGCGGCTTGTTTTATAACTGACGAGAGAACAGCAATTCCAGTCACCTAACTACCTGCTATCAATCAACAGTGGTAAAATGTTTCAGCTTTCCCTGCAAAACTGTAAGTCTGTAAAATAAAATCCGAGACAATGGCTGCTGTGTGTAATGGAATTTCTCCCTCAAGCTACAGGCGTGTCAGCGTTGAATCATGAACCCTGAGAAGTGCTCCTTTCAACACGTCAGATTTACCTGATTGATACTGAGCCCAAACTTCTCTTATTTATCACCGGCTGTATAGAAGCGGTTTCAAACATGTCCCCCAACAACAGTTAGGCCTCTAAATGAGCACTGAAGGTGGGCATTCACGAAACATTTAAAGAAAGGTTGTGATGGTTGAGACACGTTTTCACACCTCTTCATTAGTAAGAACCCTTAAACTTTAATGCTTTTCTCAGTGTTTAAGTCAGACCTCCGTGTTTCATCTTAAGCCTCTGCCATCACTTTATTTGTTTCATTCCTCTTCTGTCAACTCAGTCATATTTTTTCTCCACGCAATTAATTCTACCTCCTCACCCACCACCACCACCACCACCGCCCTCCGTCACTGTGGCCCTGTCTCCTTAGGCTCAGGGGTTTGATGAAATGAAAACTGCTGCCAACAATTATTATTTTTCCTCTGCTCTGGTTTTAATCTGTGCTCCATTTCCCTATTTTCCATCCACAAACCTCAGCAATTAACAGAGCTATTCAAGCTTGTGGAAAAACTTCTCACCTTGACAAATTAAAACACTGTCGAGAGTGAGCATTTTGTTAAAAAAAAATCAAACAAGTGCTGCTTTTCTTAAATAAAGTATATGATGTGTACAATGTGAGGGTTTCTCCAGGTTTGTAGGATAGTTTGAATTTAGCTGACTCATATCACTTTAATATTTCAATAAAATGTTTTTACATCAGAGCTGTACATGTTAAAAACTCTGGGCGTAAAACATAATTTCAAGAAGATTCTGCTTCTGAACGAATTATATTTACTCATGTTACTGTGATTAAGTAGTATTTTAGTGTGCTTGTACTTTTTAGGTATTTTTTAAAATCTGTACTTTTTTACTTTGTTTTGTAGATAAAGTATTATACTGTGCTCTTTGTGAAAGTATATTCATCATTGAGTAAATAAATATTTAAAAGGACAAATATGAATTAAAATCACAAGGAGAGAAATCTCCACTAGGAGTGCCTGGCATTAGGAACATTTAAAAAACATCTCGATTTAAAACAGCTAGTTGGAGAATAATGTTCCCTCTTTTTCTTTATGTTTATTTACTTAGTAGATGCTTTTGTCCAAAGTGACGTAAAACATCTAACCTATCAGGCATGTTGAAATCTGTGGGGGGAGACCAGAGAGAAAACACACACATGCATGAGAACACGCTAACTCCACGTAGAAAGGCAGCTACCGGGAATCAAACCTATGACCTTCTTGCTGTGAGGGAACCAAGTGTTCCACTGTGCATCTTTGTGCACTGGAGACCCATTTGCCTCTTTCAAAAAGTAAACTTCCACTCAAAGTAGATATTTAAAAAGTCACTTTTTGAGTAGTCTTTGCTTTTGTAATTTGTACTTGAGTAAAATGTCACTAGAGTAACTATAGTTTTACTTGAGTACATCATTTTAGTACGTTTTACGACTAAATGGATGACTAATAAGATTTATAATTAGTTGTCTGATATCTGAAAAGACACCATCAGTGTGTGCTGGTCAGTAGGTGGGACTTTGAGCCTCTTGGTCCTGGAATACAACAGGATGGTTATGGTTTCACTTTTGTACAACAGAAATAGATGGAGACCTTTCATTCATAACTTTCTTTCAGTGCTGTTTATTGGGTTTTTTTTCCTCAACATATCAGTTTCAGTGTCTAAAACCCAGCAGACTGGGTGTAGAAATGAAAGCATATTTTTAAGAAAAATTGACTTCTCTATTTAATAAGCTGATCAAGCTGTGTAAGAAGGATTTAGAAGACTGTGAACAAATGTCATTGCTCATAAACATCACTAATACTGACTGCAGTGACACCAGATCTACTGTACATAAGTCATGTATGTCTCCATTTATTCCAGAGATTGGACCACCATGGTTCCTGATTTGGTTTGTTACCATCTACTATACTGTAGAACAGGACCCTTCCACACCAGCAGGTGGGTTCACAAGTACATGTGGTTCAGGCTTGACTTGGCAGGGACCCCTGAGTGGAAACCCAGTTACAAGGTGCTCACAAGTGAGCTCCAACCCCAGGAATGTCTCCAGGGCACCCTGGAAATCTTCCAGGCTGATACAGTGGTACTTAGAATTCCATTTCATGAAGGGTCTTTTTGAACTGCAATTTTTATCAGCCTTCCCCTAGAACCAATTTGTCATCAGAGATCCTGCCAGGGGCAAAGGCTCCCAGACCACACAGCTCCTACAATCATCAGGGCCATTAAGTTCCTCCTCCAAGAGAAGGTAGTGGACCGTAGAAGCCAATATGGATCGCAAACTCTAGGCTGAGGAGATGTCCTGCCTCAAGTGGAGGAGTTTAAACATCTTGAGTGAGGGAAGGATGGAGTGGGTGATTGACTGGGGCAGCAAGAAGGCGACAGTTTTGATTGGCTGGTCAGATGTTCTAACCCTCAGCTATGGTCATGAGCTTTGGATAATGACTGAAAGAACAAGACTGTGAATGACAGCTGCTCCTCCATGTCGAGAGCATGAGGTGGTTCAGGCATGTGGTTTAGATGTTTTGAGCATGCAGTTCTGGGCTGAGAGAATATTCTGGAGGGATTATATTCCTAGGCTGGAAACGCTTTGGGATTCCACTGGAGGAGCTGGTGGAGGTGACTGGGAGGAGGACAGTCTGGGCTCCTTTTCTAGGGTTGCTGCCCAAGTGACCCAGAGCTGAATGAGACAATGAGATGAGTAACTTTCAGTCACACTAATAAATTAGAAACATTTACATTTGTGTAATTTAGGGGAAAATGTATGCCACCTTATTTTTTTCTTTCTTTTTTTATTTGCAGACAACTCCCATGCTCTATTACTGCTTCACATAGACACTCAATGCTATTTGTCCTGCTGAGAGGATTTGTTTTCTGATTATTATCAGGTTGCAGCATATTGACTATTTTTTGTCAACCAAGGAATGGAAAATGTATGATTTAACAACAGTTTGTTTAGACTTCCTGGAAGTGAGAATCCAATTTCCCCTGAACCTGAAAAATGTTTTATCTTTTGTTCTAACAGAATGAAGACCAATTGTATATTCATGCATTATGTTAACAAACTGAGGGACCAGATTGTCTCAACCTGTTTTATTCTTCTCACCCAACACTTGTTGGGTTTGCATTCAAAAGAGGTGTGGACTGAGAACATTATTGAAATAGTTTTTAGGCTTTTTCAATCTGTAAATGCATTGATTTAAATGTCATGATTGTGCATTTATTAATGTTTTCACAGCTGAAGTGTCCTTGGACAAGAAACCTAACATGACACTGCTCCAGATGTGATCATTAGTGTGAGCTCATAGAGCAGTAAGCACTGAAAACGGAGTGCAATCATGTGGAATGATTGCTTCTCTAAGAGCATGTCTGTGAGAGAGTGAAGTTATTACTTTTATCAAGTCAGATTTTCAAAACAATTTTTTAAAATAACATGTTTCTTTAACCCACAGCATCTATGACCACAAAATACAGATGCAATGCAAATTCTTCAAGACATAATTATGACTTCAGTGAGTGTAAGAAGATGTTGGAGTTGTCCCCAGTTATGTATAGATTAGGTTTCCTGAGTCGTGCAGACGAGGCACTTAGAGATTGAAAAGTCTACCTGGCTTTTCAGAGAATCCACCTAATTGAATGCATGGATGGCTGGAGAAATGTTAGTAAATTTCATGAGCTCAGGCACACTCAGGATGCCTGAGCTCATGAATTGTCAAACGTATCTTTTGAAATCCCTGGCAAATTATTTTTCAAAGTATGATTAATAGCAACTGTCAAACCTGCATACTCTCTCACAAAAGAATAATCAGTTTCTGACAACAGAGCAAATGTTCCAGACAACAGCAGGTGAAAGGTTAATATTTAAAACATATTCATTTAGAACACTGCAAACTTGAACTAATCATTGTCTTCCTAGTTCCCAAAGTGCAGGGCAGTAAAGGATGTACTTGAAAGTCTTGGTGGCAGTTCTTGATTTTCATTGTTAGACCAGTCTAATGCACACTACCCAGGCTTTATGAAGAAATGGAGCAGGCCCCTGACTGCATTTGTGACCCTATGTGGCCTTTATGAATGGATGAGGCTTTCATTTCCCCTAATAGATACTCTGGCAGCCTTTAAACACTGTACTGTGTAAAGGAGTTGGAGGAAATATGTTACAAAATTAGTATCCCTGTTTCTATGAAGGGCTGCAGCTTTTGTGGAAAATATGGGATCAACAGCAAGCTGACATACAAAGTGCACATGCAAAATCTCAAAATTGTAGTGTAGAAATCTTCATAATTAAATGTTTGCTGAAAATGAGTTATTGCTGAATATAAAACTGATTGTTTTTTGATGTTTTGACAGAATAAGAAAAAACAAATTAAGCTGGCCTGAAGAAAACTGATGGCACCCCTAGAAAATAGCAAAACTAAGGTGTATCCTGTAATCACCTTTAATCTTCTAATCTGACTATTCACAGGGTGAAAAGTAGTCACAGTGCTCTTTGGTATTAGGGTGTGTACCCCACTGAATGTAAACCACAGAAAGCTAAAGAGAGAGTCATCTCAGGAGATTAGAAAGACCAGCATGTTAAAGGTAAAGGCTAGAAGAGCATCTCCAAGCAACTTGATGATTCAAGAAAAGCACTGATAGTCGTTCAAGCTGAACTTTAATATCAAGGTACGCCACTTTCTGATTGTACCATTCATCACATTTGAAATATTATGGGATTTAAGAAGGAGAACCCAGAAGGGCTCCACTACTGAGCGAGTACACAGGCCCCATTGTTTCTGGGAGGATATCCTGTAAAGTGATGAAAGAACTTGAGGCTACTCACATTGGCTTTGTGTTTACCAAAGTAAAAATTAAGTTTTCAAGAAAAGAATACCACACCTATTGTGAAACGTAGAGTAATGTCTTTGCGTACTTGAGTGACTTCAGGTGTAACCAGTTTAAGACAACCCACATCCAGTTCTAATTGTTTCTTCTCACTCTCTTGGAAATTCTTACATTCAGGTTGATCTAATCCAGATTTTATTTCTAATTTTTATTTACTACAACTCTGGAATGACATCACTTCAAGAACTACTAGAATTCAGATTATTCATTTGTATCTGGAAAGGTGAAGTGTGTACCAGATGTCTGGTTTTACTATTTGTAACTTGCACAAAATCCTCCTTCCCCTTTACAAGTCCCCCTGGTGATCTCCAGAAGATCAACCAGCTGGTTCATATATCCTTGAGCAACACATAAAGGCTTCTTACTCAGCAGTGTAACATGGGATCAAGAAAATTGCAAACCAACTTCCATTTTTGACAAAATATCTGGTTTCTTTATGAAATATATGATGTTCTCCAAGTCCTGCCTGAATAGCTCCTCCTTGACTCCCGTGTGAGACCCTCTCCCTGTTTCTCCAACTGCGATTCTTGTTATTTAATTCACAACCAAGACATTTACCATAGCTGGTGTTCATTTTCAGAACGACTTTAATAATCATGCAGCCAGAGAGTTCAATGTCTTGCTCAAGGACGATTTGACAGCACGAGTGAAAGCTGTTTTGACCTTTTCCCTGCCCATTATGGGAGTGTCATTCTAAATAATGGGCCAAACTGCTGTCAATTAACCAATGCTACTCGCAGCTTTATCTGGAGCAGCGAAGCTTTTTCATGGCATGGACCTGATAGTGATACGTTATCTTTCTTGTTCTGTAAAACAGGAGCCATGTCATAGATTAGCGTGCACTCTGCTCCATCGCAGTTTTAATCGTTCTGTATTGGTTAGAGGACATGTTATTATTCTGCATTAATTCTAAGAAATGAATCACGTGAGAGGGTTTCTGAAATCGTTACTTTTACTTATCTGTTTTTTTCATGGTAATTACTTAATTGATTCCTGACGAATAGGATAAAGGTATGAGTCACAGGAATTTATGATCTATGTGTATGGGCAGAAACTTGTGTCATCAGAAACTGAATTTGAATTAGTTATATTTGAATATGTATTGCTCGGATTGAATCTGAATTGTTCAACTTGAATAAATGCTTTGAAAAAATGAATCTGAATTACTAATTTGAAATTCAATTTATTTGTTTGGAAAAGACTTTCACTAAATTGAAACTGAATTTAATGTTTTGAAACTGACTTCATTTGCTTTGAAACTGCATTTAATTCAAGTGAAAATTCAGTTTCAGTAGTTTCTGTTTCAGTTCCCACCGTTCAGATTCAGTTTTACAATTCAATTTCAAAACTTAAATTCACTTTTCTGTGCCACACATCCGGGTCCTGAGAAAACTCCAGCTCAATCGAGTGCAGATAGA